>OZ034969.1:38404400-38429400 GCA_964030785.1 Siderastrea siderea
CACAGTGTCGGTTCCTTTGATTTTGTACAAGAAGGAACGCAGAGTTGCCCAACAGAATTAAGTCCAGTTGGAACACATGAACAGTACCTCAATGCGGGGTAAGGCATAAGACAAGTTGCATGACTTGGTATTTCCTTACTGTTCTGTTGTGCAGTGATTAACACCGATCAACTAATCGTATTGTTTTATACCCTGCTGCATACACACGCAAGCTGAACTTCAGACTGCAGGTAGCCCGATTTTGACAGCGCATTTTTAGTGTATGCGCTAAGTTTCTGATCCTGAATAAAGTGTTACAACCTAACACAGGGCTTCATACAAGGCATAAACGTGCTTTAAAATTCTCACCTTGCCAGACTACAGGACACTGGCACACCTGACTGAGAACTTGACCTGTGAAAGTGAATAAACTAACTGGGAATGTGACGTCCTGATACCTGTTTTTGAACCTTGTTAAAATGTCAGATTAAATGGTGACGAGGGCCTGGAGTTGCTTTACTGTGTTGACCATGTGTCCTGCGATATGTCGAAGTCTGCTATGTTTCCCTGTTTAGCTACCAGTTACCAGGGTAACTGGGGCATAAAAATGTCATTGTCCCTTAAGTTGTTGGTAGACGAAATTTTTTGCTATTATGTAGAAATTGCCAACCAGCAAGTAAATTAATTAGCTCATGAATTAGTTCAGAATTAGCTCATGTTAGTCCTCAGTAAAAAATTCCAAAGTTCAACAGCTGACACGTCTATTGATCTCCACCAGACTGGATGTTGGCAATGGAAAGAGAATTAAGCATCGACCCACTTCCATGGAAGGCAGTGAGGGCATGTTGTCAGGTGAGGTAAGATATTCCATGGCATCTTTTATTAAATCATCATAATCGGACACTGACAGACTATTGTTTTAAAATACTGTGAAGGATGACATTAATTTTCTTTCTTTGAGAATATACCCCTGCAAGAGTACGGGAACGACTGTGGAGTGCTCGCCATAATGGTAGGGTGCATTTAAGTATTATGTGTATTATGTGGTTATTGTGGTTATTATTCGTTACTTTATTGATTATTAGTACCGAGTAGTGGCATAAATCGATGACTGCTTCAATTAAATGTAACCTTATTTCTGCTAATGTGTTGATATTATTTATTTGCAGTATGCCCTACAAGGGGTAAAAGATTTAAAATATGACTTCATGGTGGTGAGTGTTCGTTGTGTTTGGTAATGTCGTTGCCTATCTCCAGGAATGTGCGAGACTAAAACCGTTTATAGTTTAAAACTAAAGGAAGCATTTTACATCAAAAGTCTGAAACCCACTTTAAACACACAAATTCAACATTTCAACACCTTTTTATTTTAGTCTTTGTTCTTTCCAGTGTCATACAGTACCAGGCACTTAGTAATGGTATTTGTATCAGACAGTACCAGGCAGACAAGGCACCTTGTTTTTAAACGGTATTGGTATCATTCTGTAACAGATACTTTGTAACGGGTTTTTTATTATCTATTGTTGTCATTAGCTCAGCATGTTATCAATGGAACGTATACATATAGCGCTATTTTGACGACTTTCATTAAACTGAAGATGGCATAAGATATGCCGAAACATGTCTTTCAAAAGTTGTTTCATGCTTTTTAAATTTATCATAATTACACCGAGCGTTTAGAGGTTCCAATGAGTAAGAGTTCTCATCTGCATCGTATCAGTTGTAAAAAGATATGTGCTCAAAGTACCATCTTATCTGATCATGAAGGGTTTTGAACGAAATGGACATGAGCGACACATGTAACACCTAACTGAGAGGAAAGAAAAACGTAACAGGAAATTATCAACGTGGACAGAAGTTACTTCCTAAACAAAGAGGGTGCCACATCAGTTTCCAAGGATAACTTAAAGTCATGTTCTAGCAAAAATGCGGGACAAAAGAGAAAAAAAGTACAAATTAAAAAATTAAAAATTGTGACAAATAATGGCACCTCTCAATTTTGTGTTGTTTATTCGTAAAATACGTCATATACGGCTTTAAATCATTCATTCGGTTGAAAAAGTTGGACCAAAGAAGAAGACCCAGAAATCAAGTAAGGGTATGAAAAGGAAACGGAATCTTACTCAGGAAGAAAAAGCGTGAGTACAGTGAAAAAGAAATCTCAGCAAAGTAGAAGTGGATACCGAACAGTGCTCTTAATTTCCCACTTTTGTTCTTTTTTCAGGAAGTGGTTCAGGCAACAATTCTTAATTCTTAAATGGAGTCAACGGATGCCATAATGAAATATGGGGAGACCAAGGAATCCCTAATAAAAAGAGTATGGAAAAATGAAAATAATAGTCTTTTTGAAATTATGAATATATGAATTCATATATTTGAACTGCGGAATGAAGAATTAAATGTAAAGAAGATCCTCGCAGTTGTTAACGCAACTTACGCAGTTGGAAAAAGAAAGCCTGAACAAATCAGGTTTGCCAGGATTCGAACCCTGACCTCTGCGATACCGGTGTAGCGCTCTAACCAATTGAGCTAACAAGCCAACTGGGAGCTGGTCATTAAATTGGTTCGTAATATACCCAGCTCAATTGGTTAGAGCGCTGCACCGGTATCGCAGAGGTCAGGGTTCGAATCCCGGCAAGCCTGATTTTTTTCAGGCTTTCTTTTCGCAACTGCACAAGTTGCGTTAATAACTGCGAGGATCTTCTTTACATTTATTTCTTCATTCCGCAGTTCAAATATATGAATTTCATATATTCATAATTTCATCTTCATCTTTCCTGGGTATATTACGAACCAATTTAATGACCAGCTCCTAGTTGGCTTGGCAGCTCAATTGGTTAGAGCGCTGCACCGGTATCGCAGAGGTCAGGGTTCGAATCCCGGCAAGCCTGATTTCTTCAGGCTTTCTTTTCCCAACTGCATAAGTTGCGTTAATAACTGCGAGGATCTTCTTTACATTTAATAGTCTTTTTGTACCCCAGTTAACGCATTATTTTTTAACCAAATCCTTGTTATGTTCATTAGATGAAGGCAATGTGGCCGTCGCTTGTAGAAATTTCGAAAACTCCAAGGTATGTGGTAAATATGGAAGTATTTATGTACGCTATCATGTCAACGAATTCCAACAACACAAAAACGTTGGACTCTGACACACACTTCCTAAATGTGTTCCTTTTTCATATCAATTGCAGTACCAAAGGATCAGTATCAGAGCCACCAGGCTTCCCTGAACTTGTCAATGAGTCTGTTCCATAAGCACCAAATGGTACAATTTGGACGAAGTACATACATGTGTGTGTGCATAATTTTGGGTGTGGATTATTTCTTCCAAATGTGCGATGGTCACGTTAAAAGATTTGGCCATTTTCCTTTTCCATCGTTTCGGGACAGAGATCAAATACAGTTTATAATTCGAAATCAAAACTGAGCTTTCTCCTTTATTTATTTTTCATTCCAAGCTTCTGGCTAGTGTTACACAAGAAGCAAACACGACGTTTACCAAGCCCACAACACGAAAGCCTGGGTAATATTTTTTCGTACGTTTTTTACACAAAGACACAAAGACTTTTAATTTCGTTTCCATTATTACAGCTCACTGTGGCTGCCTCCCAAGATGTTTGCCCCCTGCCTTTGGACCCTTTTGGCATCAAGGGATATTTGTAAGTATTAAATCTGGGTATTTATTTCACAGGTTATGACAAGAGGTTTACCCAAATATTTGCTCTGCCTAAGTGAGTTAAGACAGTTAATGGTAAATGGATCTTTCGAAAGAAACAACAAACAAATCCAAAAAAGATAAACAAAACAAAGCGTAACAAAACAGCACATTCATCCCAATTAAATCATGATGAAAATTTGAGTACTTTGTTTTGTACTCTTATTTTGTATCTTTCTTAACAAAACCGCTAGTTCTCAGATGGTGTGACAGGGGCATAACAGTGACATGACAATGCCCTTGTAACGACTCTTCTACGATGTTTAACAGTCTCTAACTATCGTGTTTTCTTTAGCACCACATACCACCTTTTTAAGTCTTTTTTTTCCACTAATTACATCTCCGTACGAAAACTGAATCGTTTTCCGCACACGACCACTTGTCTCTTATATTTTGACTATTTTGGACAGCATTGCAGTTTTGACTATTAAGGACAGCAATGCAGTGTTGCAAGTGTTCCTTAAAATATGTTTATTTTTATTTTGGAGTGTCAAGTCATTAGCGTCAATGCCATTTTGATTACATACATATTCTTATCTCTTGAACATGAGCATGAGGCATGCAAGGTAAAATAATTACATGGTCACATTTCTCTGCCTAGTGTGCGGCTTGTGGCCTGGTGACGTGCGTGTTGCATAATGACATAATTTATTCGTCTGTATCCTTTTCGGCACAGTACCCTTTTCGGCATTTTACAGGATCCCATCAATACACCATCAATTTGTTCGTAGACTGCCGTTGAATTGGCACAGTTGATGTTTGGCAGCCACTCTTAGGAGCTCAACAAGGTCATCTTGGGTGATGTTAACGTTGTCACAGTTGTCATGTGTTTTTTCCTATCGGAAATGCATTTCTGGCTGCCCTCAACAGTAGAAGGGAGGCAATACTGTTGAGCTCTCCAGGAGGAAAAGATGTTGTCTGCCAAAGGTTGACAAGGGAGCTGCAAAAAGGGGGATGGCAGGCAATGAGGACAGCTGAGCCTGTGCATGTACATGTAGCTGGCCAAGAATCCACTCAAACTAGCTGGTAAGGCTTTTGGGTCAAACGGAAATTTGTTGTTAAGGGATTGTACGCTTGTGGGGCTCGTCTACTGTGATTCTATTCTTTATTTCACCCATTTTGAAATAACTGGTGATCCTTGCAATCTGATTGGCTCTTTTTACTCTAAATCCCATCCTTTTCTTAGCTAATCAAAACGAAAATCAAATAATACTAACCAATCAGATGTCATGGCTTACCTGCACTAGCCAATCAGATTGGAGAAAAACAAGGGGCAAAAAGAGTCATTTGGGGGGGGGGGATTTTGCAAGTTTTTGGTTTTTTCCGTGTTAATTGGTGTATTAAAATACACTAATTCCTTTCTTAACATTAATTGCATGCTGACAACTTCCAATTGCAGTTAAGCACTGGCTGTTTTGTCAAACAAGTTGAAATCTAAAGCGATTCAAGTAAGAATTCGTTTATTCTGCCCAGTGAAATTCCTAGTAACTTCCTAAATTAGAACCAGAAGATTTATAGTGTAGTGTAGACAGTTGAGAACTGTGGGAAAATTTAGTTTGTTACTGAAGCATGCAATCAAAAAGCGATTGACATCTGAATGTCACTCCCAAAAAAGAGGTATTGTTGTAAATAAAGATACTATTTCACCCAAACAGTACGGTGATCAATAGCTAGGAAACGCGGGCATGCCCAAAGGTAGCTGGAAAATAGAAAAGTTCGGATGTTGCCAAAATGAAGAAGGTTAAAAAGAAAATGAGGTTGAGAAAAAGAGTGAAAACCTTAAATAATCATTTTGGTGCTGAAAAGATGCATTCCATGTGCTGACTAACAAGGGAAAACAAAATTACAAACAGAGAGGGCAACAGAATACATAGATTATCTACATACATACATACCTTCTTGACGGAAAAATTTTTAAATTTTTAATGCAGTAAACGTTATTAACTACTGCACAATAGTATATTACATTTCTTTGTAAATTTTGCAATTTCTGTTGCTCAAGACAAAAATGGATGAATTGAACTACCCACTGTTTTTAAACGACAACAATGACCTCTTGCAGTTGAACAATTACTGGCAGATGATTTTCCAACTTTTGATGTCAGTTTTAATCAAATGGTCGCCAACTTTTCTCCAAATATTGCTGCACCATCGTTTTTTGCAGTATTATTCATACACTTTCCCGCATTCCCATGCCCATGACTTGTTAAGGCCTTAGACCTCGGCCTTTTAAAACCTTACATCATTGTTAGGCTACTGTTACTCCTTTTGCAGGAAACAGGAACAGTGTTTTTTCTGAAGCATGAAGGAGGAAAAGGCAGAAAGATCTCTTTTTCTTTGCAAAAGGCCAAAACCTGGTGCTTTGCATGGTTTTAAGGTGTGCAGAATGCTTGATTCACGATACCATTCGCCCATAATGGCTGCTCAACTATTCTTTTCTATTGATGCTAGAGTACCTATTTCTAACAAACATAACTTGATGAACTATTAAAAAGGATCCTGCCAAAAGCTGCATGCCCTATGACTCTGATGTCTTTTTAAAGAACTTGATTCTTGGTGTTTGGTGAGAAATTTCAGTCTTGAATGTTTGATATGTAATGGTTGATGTGGTTAGTTAATTAATAATTAATAAAAAATCAGCACGGTAAGTTGTTGGATGGACGTTTTGCTTAATGGGCAAGAGAGCAAAAAATTATTTGGCTTAGTGACCAACTCCAAAATCTACTTGTCATGTATGCCTGGATAGGAGTTTTGTCAAGCCCTGCAGCTTAACCGACCAGGGCAGACATGCCAGCTGGATTGATTTTGGCCACTGCACTAGTATGTTTTAAAACTTGCATTCCAACGACACAAAAGAATTTCCAGTTACCTTCCTTAAGGTAGGTTTTGCTAATAATTGATTATTATTTTCTTGAATGGTGCATTTACTTTCAAATCATGCTTTCAATTTTCTTCAATAGTCAAATGTCCTGTATGCCGTGAACAAAAAAATTAGTTATGCGTAGTATTACTATAAACCTTGAGGAAATAGCAGAGGACTTATAAGGGGTACGGGCAAACCGCCAAGATGAAGGGAAACTCTACGATCCGCTAGAAGCACAGCTAAAAAAGGCAAACCAAATCTGGATGTTGTGATCCAGCTGCAACAGTTGACCTCCAAGAAAATAAGGTCAACAATTGCAAAAAGAGATAAATCAGATATCACCAATGCAGTAGCTGAGAAATTTCCATTTCTCGACCACGAAGCAGCAGAAAGTAATAACTAAGTATTACACCTAAAGCAACTATGAACTGATCAAAATATTGTACTAACATCTTCAGTCTTCAGTTACATGCAATTTGGGTAAACCAGTTAATTATAAATATTAACACTTAATGGTACGTAGATCAATAAGAAGAAAATAGGTCATTATTTCTTGTCACGTTCTTGAAATGTATATTTGCAGATACTGGTAGAGATGCACTGTTGATAACATCACACACGGAAAAGGATTTTGTTACAAATTGGAAAGAATCAAAGGAGAGGCTGTTAAGTGAAGTAATAACCTTGTCTGAAAAGCAAGCTGAGGCAAAGGAACACAGGGAATAACATGAAATCCCAGGTAAATCTATTTCCAAAATCACGCTAATACATAACAATTCACAATTCAACATCGCCTACAAGAAGAGCCAGCTACTTCTATACACTTTCCTAGAAGAACGTTTTCTTAGAATAACTCCAAAGAAAAAATCCCAGAAGTATCCCAGCCTTGTTCATTAACTGTATGAATATATGGGAGTTAAAGCAACCACCAGGGTGATGGCAAGGAAAATGCCACCAAACAATGTGGTTTAATTAGCAAAGCAATGGCTGTGCACGTGGGTCATAATAATCTGGTAGATTTCTGTGGTGGGCTCTACACAACAATTCAGCTCCAAGATATTTGGTATGTTGGACAAGTGAAATGATGCCGGCTTGGTTGCTTTAATTCCATGTTAATAGCACCAGTGGTCAACAAAATTTTTGTGAATGCAGGGGACAGAGCCTACTCTGACATAAAATGAGAACAGTCGCATGAATGGACAATCAAGCAATCTACTTTGTAATCGGACAGACACCTATGCTGGACTTGCATTAGTTCTGCCTGTGGTACAAAATAAAAGACAGCTAAAATATCAAAGAGCTGAGTAACAGCCATTTTGTGGAGATTTTGCTCCATCAGAATATCGAGGAGCTCTATGTGAGGAGCAGTTCATTTCAAGAAACTTTAAACGACAATGAAGAGCCCATCTCAAGTAAAATTGTTTAATTCAATTTATCTATTTCGTCACAAGGCCAGCATAGTTTTCGTTTATTTTCGTGAGTTGTTCCAATCTACTCCCCTGACGAAAAGAGCAAGGATCCAATTTGATGCATCTCCTGAAGTTCTAGGCAGAAACGAAGAGGACAAAAATACATTGTGGGTACTCACATTCTACTTTACTTCACTGAACGTTTAGCTTGTACGAATGAAGGACTGGATGAATACATAGCTGAAATTTTGACTTGCTTGTCAAGAAATTGACATACATGACTACAGTGCTTCTAGTGCATGTACATAGTGGTCTTCTCTTGTACGGGTAAAACCTTTTTCATACGAACAAACCTTACCCAACTGTTTTTGGCAATGCTTTACTTGTTTTATTACTATTAAATTTGTAAGTATCCCTTTTTAGTTTTCTAGCAATGAACATTCACAGTGAAGGGTAATCTTTGTGAACTATTATAATTACTTAAATATTGTTTTCATTATTTTTTCCTCTCACAGTGTTAACATAACTGCGGAATCCGAGAAGAGATGAATCTCTTGGACAAGAAATTTCTTCAGTGTCTGCAGTATCACTTTTGCAGAGTATGTCTGCTATCAATCCTGCATTTGGCAGCATCAGTGGAGATCCTTTCTCGGATGAAAGTATAAGGTATATATATGAGCTGTTCCAATCTACTCCCCTGACGAAAAGAGCAAGGATCCAATTTGATGCATCTCCTGAAGTTCCAGGCAGAAATGAAGAGGACAAAAATACATTGTGGGTACTCACGTTCTACTTTACGTCACTGAACGTTTAGAATGTACGAATGAAGGACTGGATGAATACATAGCTGAAATTTTGACTTGCTTGTCAAGAAATTGCCGTACATGACTACAGTGCTTCTAGTGCATGTATATAGTGGTCTTTTCTTGTACGGGTAAAACCTTTTTCATACGAACAAACCTTACCTAACTGTTTCTGGCAATGCTTTACTAGTTTTATTACTATTATATTTGTAAGTATCCCTTTCTTAGTTTTCTAGCAATGAACATTCACAGTTAAGGGTAATCTTTGTGAACTATTGTAATTATTTAAATATTTTTATCATTATTTTTCCTCTCACAGTGTAAACATAACTGGGGAATCCGAGAAGAGATGAATCTCTTGGACAAGAAATTTCTTCAGTGTCTGCAGTGTCACTTTTGCAGAGTATGTCTGCTATCAATCCTGCATTTGGCAGCATCAGCGGAGATCCTTTCTCGGAAGATGTATAACGCAGTTGATTTTACGCTACTACAAACTTAGGACCATGTTCTTGGTTGTAGATTTTGAACTTTTACTGTATTGATAAGCACAGTAACACAAGGTTCTTTTTTTACATGTACAATGTTTCCCTTAACTTTTTATGTTTAAAACAAAACAATATTCAAGGTTTTGGCTTTGCCTTTAGTTGGTACTTCTGATCGTGGTTCCTGTGACAAGTCCACTGACGAATCTTTGTCGGATGAGTCTAGTGATGACCTGTCCAGCAAAGATGAACGTGAAGATGACCTATATCAGCCTCTGTATTCCAGGTTAGTAAATGTCCCATTAATAGATACACAAAAGCATCTTGTACCTATTCTAGGGAAAACATTAAAATCCTGTGGCATGACAAGTACAAAAACAAGAGAGGGGGAAAGAAGCCTAAAACTGACTGAAATTATTTTGTCAGTCAGTGAAAAACTGACCAAATGTCACAATAATAATAATAATAACAATAATAATAATAATAATAATAATAATTGGTTCATTTTGTGCAAATTTATTGTTTTGCAGTTCCCTTGAGCATTCAGTAGATGACAAGGCAACTCCATTGAATCATGCCCCTTTGATGAAAGTGAGTCTGGGGTTCAGGGGTCTGAAGAAGTACATGTAAATAGCGGTTCCAATGTTCCGCCAGAAACAGAACCTGTTATGGGGTTAGTTACTTGTGAAGAACACAAGAAAATGATACAGGAAAATGGTTCAAAAGGATCTTATGGAACTTCAGAAGTGTAAAAAAGTTAGTCATTTAAATAACAAGCCATGTAGAAAGGTGCACAAGTGATGGTGGACATAGAGAATATTGTGCAGTTATTTGAGGGTGCTTGTGGGAAGGAAAATTGTGACGAAAAAATTAACAAACTTGTGGAGCAAAAGCTTGAAACCGGTGTGCTGACAATTACATATCAGTGCAAAAAAGGCCATCGTATAGCTTGAGTGATTTAACAATGTTGAATGCAGTTTGAGTCATGGCATTTCTGAATGTAGCACAAATTGCAATAACTTTAATTTACAGTTATATGGCCAAGTCTTCCCCCCAAAAGTGTGTAGCAACATATTTAGTAGGTCTGAAAGACGTTGTGTTTGCTTTATTAATAAACCACTCAAGTATCTATGTGGATATTTAGTCATAAAATTTAGATTTCAAAATAATCAAACAGAGTAGCCAAGATGATAATTATTTATTGAGAAGTAATTTTATATGTAAATGCATCAAATGTGAAGTGGGAAAAATATGCTAATAAATTCTTGACCCCGAAAGCAGAGTATTATTCCCATTTTTAGACATTAATCCCGATTTTTGTCAGTGGCCAAAGCAACAAAAATAGAAACAATACATATAGCACTTTAAGTATTCCAAGAAATCGTTTTGGATATATGTGTGAATGTTGCATAATAAAGGAAAACTGTCATCATGAATGTCAACAAATCTGCCACAATAAGCTTGACTAAGCTTGATCTTCAGATCTTACCCGATGCCAGCGGTTGTTGTTTACTGGAAATAATTATCCCAAGTACAAAGAATGAACATTAAAATCAACCATTGTACGGCAAGTCCGACAGGTGAGACGGATGTCAAGATCAGTCAACTTGCCTTGGAGAAAAAGGGCATGGAGAGGCCTAAAACATTTGAACATGATCCCGATTTTTACTTATTTCCCTTGGACAATATCCGATAGAAACATCCTTTTTCCATTTTACGTTGGAAATTCGAGTAGATTCTGAGTTAGACAAGCAGAAGTGTTTCCCCATGAACGAGTTTTACGGCGATGGAGGGTTTTTAAAGGCAAAATTATTCACGAGTTCGTGTAATCGATGTTCAAAGTATGACCAACGATACAATATTCAAAACATATTAACTCACCTTTTAGCTTATGTAAGTAAAAGCATTGTCCCTTAGGCTTTATAGCGTGGTAGGAATTGAACAACTGCCCTTTTATTGACAGGGGCCGCCATATTGTCCAAAACCCTTTTCTCCTCGGAGTTCTTCGATGCAGTTTGCCATCTTTAAACCTCAAATCAATATGTCTACTAGCCACGGTTTTAAAAAAGACTAATGTACCATCCTCCAAACGAAGTAAATGGCTCAGATACTGGCATGAAGAGGTTAAACTAGAGCCACAAAATAGTAAACATTCACAGAATGTAACCTCCATCTTGCGAACAGTGATCACAACTGTGCATGCACCACGCAGCTCCTCCTGTTCTTTGTACCTGATTTGATGCAAAGTTCTTATGAATCACATCTTAAATGTTCTCGTTTGCAGTGTCCTGGTGCTTATAATAATAAAAAAATATATTGAATATTTAATGAGATTACTTTTATGTATCTCTCTTAAGTTATAAGAATCACTATGATCATGAATTGATAACAGAACAATCTCAATTTGAAATTTCTTAACCATTTCACATGCTAAGCCTACAATATATTACTTGGATTTTCGCACACAATAATTATTGTAAATGTCTTGAGGATTATTGTCATAGCAAAGAGTAGTTGTTTGTTTACATGACAAAAAATCAAATACAAAGATTGTACTTGTCCCACTACAAAGCTATACCTAGTTACCTTCCTACTTGTTGTTTGTGCAAACTTGATACTTGCTTTCCTAGTATAGTTTTTGGAAAGCCACACCCATAGCTTAAAGAATGGTTGTTACTAAGAGAAATTGGTTCAAATACACTGTAACTACTATCACTTTTAGTTAACAGTTGCTTCAACTCTGTCAGATAAGCAAATGTTGTGGCTTTCAAGAAATCAGTTAACATGTCATCATAGTCACTCCGATATAAGTGGATCATGAGTGTTGCACAGGAATGCACATACACTCCACATCTGATTTACTCAAGGGTGCAACACCCTCCCAAATACATAAGTTCTTGTTCTTGTTAATTGCCCTTTCTACCTGAATACTTAGGCTCGCAACCTGCTGAGTTCTGACAACACCCTCTGCTGACACCTGACTGTTGTTTCCAAGAAAGGGTGGGATGTTCAGGGTCACACCTAGAGGCAAAGCGTCCTGAATTGGGGATCCCTTGTCTGCCATTACTGAATCTCCATTGTCAAATGACTGCGACAAGATTCCACTTTGCCGAACAATTTCTCTGTCTGAGGTACTCCCAGTGTACAGCTGACTGACAAATGTGATTGCACCACTGGGTGCAATGCCAACAAGCCCTTTCAGTGTCACATGTTTGTTATAAAAGCTGAATAGCTCAGAATTAAGAAGTGAACTACTAGGCATTTCACAAAATACTTCTGTACAGTCAAGTATGACCCTTAGCTTGTTGATGGAAATTTGTCCTTGAAATCTGCTGGCATGGTTTCCTGCACCACTGACTTTGATGGCCACAAGCACACCTATCCAAATTTCAAAAACATGAAATTGATCCAAGGAACAAAAATTCTGCTTATTATAGACCGAGCCACACCATACAGGTTGACTAATTGGCGCTCAGAGAAGCCTCTTTGTAGGCGGCACAAAACAATAAGGAACTCCTCAATTGGCTTGAGTTTTCGGGGGCGTCCTTTCTTCACATGTGGTACACAGTCCTCCTCATCAGAGTCTGCATCGTAGAAGTTTTCCAGGACATCAGTTAACCCACTTCGAGGGCGAATATTTTCCCCTTCCACGCCTGGATTCAGAAATTCAAACATGGCCAAAATAGTCGCGTAATTTGGAAAACCAGTGTAAAAGTTAATGTCGGTATCCAACTTTAACTGATCAAGGAAAACAACCAAGAAGAAATTGTTTTAAGTTGTCGCTCAGTCACAGTTAATTTCTCTTGAAGTTCATTGTTCTCTTGACAAAGCTTTGCTAGCTCCTGTTCTTTGCGTATCATCGACTGGTTTTAGCTGCAAGTTTTTTTCAGGTGACTCGTTTATTTCCTCACAGGAAGAGGATTCCCGCGTAATATCTGCAGCTTCTGGCATTTCTGCAGCTTCGGGTTGTTTGGGGTCACACAATCATGCGAATATCTGAGCAGAGTGGTTAGTCGTATCATTGTAATCTCTTTGTGCAGCAAGTGGAGATTCTTATGTGTAACCTCAAGCGGATAACTGCTTGCAAGGAAGTGGCTTTCAAGTCACATTCGGTCATTGCAACTTGTTCATAGAACATTTATTAATAATTGATTAACAATTGTACACAAGTATAAATAGCATGAAACTCTAATCTAAAACTTGGCTTTTTCTTGAACCTATCACCACGAGCTTGTTATTTCTCAAGAACTCTCACTCATAAACTTGGCCATACATTCACATGGTAACTGTAGGATTGAGCTTACCACTCAATTCACGTTCTCCAAAGGGACAGCATTAGATGTTGTTTTGACCGATTCCTCATTCCTTTTGCAAACTGGATGGTCTTACAGTCTCCATTTTTTTCAACATCTACGACTCTCTCTACTTATCTCATGGTCGATTTCCTTCATTTTATTGCAGCCATCTCCAACATCTTGACCTTTTTTCGCGTGTCAGACCATTTGCGAGCCTGTAGCCAACACGTTAACAAAAACAGAAGTGCCCAAGGTATGATGGTTGAAAGGGATCCTTTGATGCCCTGGGCTACTAAACTTAGTAAGACAGCATTACAATTTCCAAATACATTGAACACGTCATACACATAACTCAAAAACAAAGACTAAATCTCATGAACACACTGACTGTAGCATGCACAATTTGAATGTAACACTAGGGAAGAAAGACAAGGGTAGAAGCGTGTTAGCTCTTCTAGTTTCTATCAGTTCCTTCACTTGACTGGACCAGCTACCCCTGCAAGCCAGGCGATGTGCGAGGTAATCAGAGCCAATGACCACACAAAAGCCTTTTGGGATTACTTTGCCCCAAACTGTAAATAGTCGCATATTCACGGTAATTCAACTGATCGCGGCAGATTCAACGTAGTTCACTAGTACGTATATTGAAGTTGTTAAATTAAATTTTCAGCAATTACTATAGAAATAAACTTCGTAAATAAATACTTAACTGGAAAATACACTGTTGTTTGGGTGCCATAGCTGAGACAAAGTCTCGCTTTCTAATTGAACTCGCTCTTTACTTCATTGTTTAACAAGATTCTGTACAATTTTTTCCCTGTACCTGGAAAAGTAACCTCCATTAATGCATTGCTGCAGAGTCGCCAGAAGGCAAAACCGGATAAGTTCCTGAAAACTGTCTAGCTCACTATGAGCTTTGTAAAATAGTACGGAAAATATTCAAGAAAATTGAGGCGAAAACAATTAGGACTACAGAACACGCAAAAAGGTCTACGTTAATTTGGTTTTGGCAGAGCAATTTGTGCCATCACCACTGGGGCAATCCTTTTCCTGGGAGAGGCTTTGAGCCTATAAGCCCAGGTTCAACTTTCACCGTGGCCAGCAAACTGAGAAGAACTTGGAATATACAAATTCCAACAGCATCAACAGATGCAGTGGGTAACGTGTAATTTGTGAAGTACAAATCGATAAAGAATTGACGGTCCTTGCAGTAGTTGCAGGCAAATCAGTAACATTTAGGACCTGCCGCGACAAATTCATAATGAATTTGGTCTTATCTTTGATCCCTGTCTTCTCAAAGACCCTCTTACAGTAAAGGAGAGGTTGATGTCATATGCAAAGAGTGGTCAAATGAAGAATGCAGAAATGACCTTCACCATCGCCATACTACAGTGAGTGTTTAATAAGCTTCAGTAGCAAATCCGATACATGCATGGTTTGGAAAACTGTAAGCAAAATTTAGAGCAGGTACCTGTCAACTCCCACTGCGCAGGCCGAAGATAAGGAACACACCACAAAAACCAGAAAAGGAAAAGAGAAAGTCTCGTGTCTAGAGAAGAACTTTAAGTAACTTTACAAGAGAAAAGGCTGAAATGCAACGCCCTTTGTCAGGAGCAATATCTTTAAGAGAAAGTCAATCTGGAGATGATAGAATCGACGATGAGGCAAAACGTCATGTTAGCCCACATATAAAGCACTAATAACATGACAATTCTCTATGAATATATACACCAACTGATTAACGCACCTACCTCCACTAACACACACTTTCCTTCACTTGTACTCACTTTCCTTCATTTGTACTCACTTACCTTCACATTAGTGCCTTATAGGTGGGCTAGCATGACGTTCTTGGCCTATATGTGGGCTACCATGCCGTTCTGGCCGACGATGAGGACAACAGCAACTTTGTGGCCATGTTCGAGGGCGTGAACAAAGAATGCACACGGGAGGACTTGCACCTTTTCTGGGAAGAGCAGGAGAAAGCTTTGATGACCAAAGGGAGTACCGGCCATAGGTGGCATCCAAAGTAAGAAGAGACAACGTGGTCTAATATCATTTTAATATAAAATTTACTGTAGTGATTCAATTTACCACCTTCCTTCCAATTAGCACATCCCTAATCTAATAAGCTTCCCTTGTTGCATCCTTTTTTGACATGCACTACTATTCCAATAAGTATCCAGAATGATTCCAATAAGCGCCCCTGCTGAGTAAATCTAACCTTTAAACAGTCTCCGGGTAGGGGAAAATAATGCTAAAAAATGGCGAGTGGGCACAAGCCGCATGACCTGTTCACAGGCTAGGGTCAACCCCATATTCCAATAGGTGTGTAGCATAATTGCAATCAACCACTGTGGCCATTTAGTTCTACTTCATTAGTCATATCATTTTTGCATAATAAAGGATGCTGTCTTCCGTCTGAGTGTCTTGCCTTTTTCTCTGTTTTTAATATTATATAAACATAATTTTTTCACATTTGCTGGCAGTATACAACCCGAATATGACTTATTTTAATTCAGTGTCGACTTGGGAAACTAAAACGATATTACATTACTCAAAGAAAGTCAACTATATAATTTTTGTCGTTTCATCTGTACATGCAGACGATAAAGAAAACGTCGAGCTGGCCAGTCATGTTCTGCAATTGCTTTTCCTTGGACATAACCCCACCAACAGTTGCCTTTAAACCAATAATGAAGTCAACTGTTAAAGGATTATGCTGCGCAGGTCTATTGTTAGACATATTTCGTTTGGATATAGATTTCCAGAGCATATCGCAGCCAACATTCTCTGAACCTCCCCACAGACCATTATCATGCAAAATTCCTGCCCTGTACAACAATATACAACTGGTCCTTAGAAAGCCCAATTCCACACTCTTCTGTAGAGAGATATTTAAGATGGCGACTAAGTCAACGTTTGTGTTTCATTATTTTTACAGTGTGAAAACGTTTCTTCACAATTTGATGGGAAACGAAGCCTTCAAAGGTTACCTTATGTTTCGTTGCAGCGTATTCTGTCCATGCTGAGTAAGCCAGAAAGTTCTGTGATACCTCAACTTAAAATCAACAGAAACCTGGTTGAAATAAAAGGTGGATGTTTCTGGAGATTGAGATTTTCTGCAGGATCATTATGTCCATGTAATTATTTCACAATCGGTGGGTTGAAAATTAAGCTATTTCATGACACTACCAATTTAAGGGTCTAGATCACATTACTAACTTAGTTCATCCTGTCTCCTCCAATCATAGGGTCAAATCAATGGAAGGCCTCAAAAGAAATGTTGAAAACCATGACCCCATTGTTAGAGATCATTCCCTAAACTAAATTGTGCATGTAACAAAGCAGAGGAGCTTTAATAAAGCAATGATTGGCAGCTCTACCGAGATATCTATCTTTCTTGATGAAGCATGTCCCCGCGTGCTGGAAATTGATGACTAGAAGATTCCGTGCCAGGGGGTTTTACTTCTCATGACCTCAGGTGGAAGAAGGCCAAGGAATTCCATTGCACTGCGTCCATGTACATAACTTGCCAAACAGAGATGGATTTGGGGGTACAAGTACTACTTCAAGTCTGCCTCGCGTACAGCCAGAAGCAAACAAGTGGCTGAGGGAACATGTCATGGACATGGATTGCATTGTCTGGGCACAGAATATCGTAGTCAGCAACACGTGCACTGCCACACCCAAGCCAATTATCTCCAAACACGGTTTGCCAGAGGATCACCTGCAGAACATTTTAACAGTATCTTTGATTGATGAGGAAGCTGAGGATCCCAGCCAGCTGCAATGTAGTCAAGCAAGCATGCGGTCCATGTAGTGTCCACTGGAAAGAGACACAGATGTTACCAAAGATGACAGCAATGCGGCTGAGATAGAGGTGTTGCCTGCTGAACATGCAAAGGCCAGTGAGGGAGTTGTGAGACAACCACACCTCAAGACTGCTTGCAAACTTGGAAAAGAGCCATAACGCCAAAAACGTTTGTCTAAGACCACACGGAATCATCGCCCAGCCAGCCACAAAGTGATGCTCGTGGACCTGGGCATCGTCAATCAGCTGAAGGCAAACCAACTTGTCACAGATCCTGATGAGCCACTCCGACAAACTTGGAAAAAGAGCAAAATAAAGCCATAGAAAAGAAGCAAAAACCACACGAAGAAAAACAATGCTGTAAGGAACAGAAGATTAGGGCAGCATTTCCGTGGTTGTTAAATAGGTTTTACACTTCTTGGGGAGTGACAAGAAGTCTTCCCTTCTAGGACCCCCTCAAGCCTTCAAATATATGCCCAGTAGGTGGATTCTGATTGGTTGAACATTCCCAAAGACAACTAGGACAAACGTGGACCAAAAAAGCTTTTCTAGGGCAGGCTGGGGCCAAAAGTGAACACGCGCAAAATCAAGGCCCACTCAGGCCGGCACGGACGTTAATGGGTTAAAATGCTTTATTCATCGTTTGTGAAAACAATGTCGTTTTGTATGAGAAAAATCTTCACATTGCCCAAGAATTCGATTTCTCAAGTTTCACAACCTTGCAAGGGAATGAGGACTCTGAAGGACCAACACTGACATGCATGATTATGCAAGCCAAAGACCTAATTGCAGCATTGAGTCCGTTGAGAAACCCTACCAAACTTCCTTTGTAGTTTATACCAGCCCTCAAAGTCAATACGTCCAAAAGAAAGTAAGCAACAAGGAGCCTGAGTGGCCTTATGAAAGGTCCAAGGCAAGGTCAGTGCACGCCATGGAAGAAAGTGGTCAGTCAAGGGAGGCACAGGCCAAAGAGCTAAGGCTTTTTGCTAAAGAGTTTGGGCAGGGAGTTCGGCAGCAAAGAGAGGTAAAACCAAATAGAGAGCTGGAATACTGGCTGGCTTTTATTCAAGTGCAAGCAACTTTGATAGGCATTGGGACGAACAATGGCCGCGTAAAGACGCGTTTCGCGAACGGCCGCAAAACTTTCATTTTTCACCGGCTCTTTATGGCCGAAACTTGGCGGAAACTAATAGAAAAAAAAGATTTCGTTCATCATCCTCGGAAGAATCGTCGTCACCTCCTCGCCTAACGCAAGAAAACAAGAAATCAAGAAACGAAAACTCTTCGTCAACCAACCACGAGGGTGAAGAGAACCCGCTGTCAGTGTTCGAAATGTCTGAGACCTTAGACGGGAAGCTGCAAGCGATCCTGACTAAACTTGAAAAGCTTGATGCGATAGAAAAATCGGTTAAAATCCTCCAAGAAACGCTCTCCAGAATGGAAACGCGAATCCAATCACTAGAGCTCGCGCAAGCCTCGGCGAACCGAGACATCAACGACCTCAAAGAAAGTCTAAATTCCGCGGAAGACCAATACAAGAAAACCACCGAGAGCTTTAAGGAGCACAAAGAGCAGATCTGCTTAAAACTGTCCGAACAAGAAAGCCAGCTTGAAGAAAAAATTGCAGACCTGGAAAATAAGAACCTTTATTTGGAAGCTTACTCCAGAAGAGAGAATATCAAGTTTGAAAATATCGAAGAGGAGCCCGAACCGAACGGGAGACAAGAAGACACAGAAACGGTCCTTCGTAATTTCCTAGAAACGGAGCTCGGATACAAAGACGCAAGAAGCGTAGAGATTCAGGGAGTTCACCGTCTTAACAGCAAGAAAGATGCAAAACCCAGACCAATTATCGCAAGGTTTTTACGCTACAAAGATTGCGAGCAAATTCTTGCTATGGGCCGCCGTTTAAAAGATACGGACTATAAAATGTACCAAGACTTGCCCTACGGCATCGTCGAAAGAAGACGAAAGCAGATGGAAATCTTCAAAACAACCAGAAGAAACAACATCCCAGCAGCTTTCAGTAAGTCGCAACCTGACAAACTTTATATAAGAGGGAGGTTATGGCCTATTGGCAAACCCTTTGACTTAAGTCTATTAAACCACTCTAACACCATAGTCTCGCCTTAGAAGTAACTTATCAACACTTGAAATCCGCTAGCATGTCCTACCTTTTCCAAAATTAACGTAATTGTTAATCGAGTTTAGCGGTCGGGCGAACGCTGCAATATGTAGCGAATCAGGCAATTATTTATTTGCTGGATCCAGTCCGCCGAAACGCAAAGAAGTGCGTATTAAGCCCAACTGTAGGGGCTCGTTTAATTTTTCTTTTCTTCGTGTTGTCGATGTACCCATTATATGTTTGCTGTTTTAGCTTAATTTTGGTGCTCATTTATTTTTTGGTGTTTTATGTTATTTCTTGTCGCTTTGTTTTCGCTCGCATAAAAGTCACAAGCACTTGGATACTGTGCTCAAAAATTTGCATTTCAACTTATTCTCAAGGGCATATAAGCTTAAAAACAGATAATAACAGGATTGATACAAGCAAACATTCTCCTCTTCAAAGCACAATAATGTTCAAAACTAGCCATGGCAACGCCACTTAGATTATCATTTCTGTCAATTAACGCAAGAGGTTTGAACCAGGCGCGAAAGAGGAGACAAGTTTTTCGCTGGGCCCACAATAGTAAAGCTGATATCATATTTTTGCAAGAAACCTACTCCACGGAAAGCGTAGAAGAAATATGGAGATCAGAATGGGGTGGCAAAATCCATTACAGCCATGGATCTAGACATTCCCGGGGTGTGATGATTTTATTTAACCCAAAACTCGACTTTCAAGTAGATAATACTATCGCAGACAAAAACGGGAGATACTTGATGCTTGAAATCATTATCCACGATTCTACTTTCTTGTTATGCAATGTTTATGCTCCAAATGACAATTCATCACAAAATACTTTCTTCTCCAACCTAAATAACACCCTCAAACAACACACAAACTTGCAAATTATTTTAGGCAGCGACCTCAACTGCGCACTAACACCGCTAGACAAAACCGGCGGCACCTCTATTGAAAAGAAAAAGACAAACCTGAGCAAGATAAACTTGAAAACCCCCTACGCTCTGAAGAATGTTATAATGTGCTAAAAGAGTGCGCTAAAGGAAAGTGTCCCGGTAGCGACGGCCTTTCTGTGGAATTTTATTTACACTTTTGGTCTTTGTTAGGAGAAGAAATGCCACAAAGTTTCAATTATGCTTTCCAGCAGGGACAAATGAACATAACCCAAAAGCAAGGGATCATCAAGGTAATACCGAAAAAGAAAAAAGACAAATCCTATCTTGAAAATTGGAGACCTCTCACTTTACTTAATGTTGATTATAAGATTGCAACTAAAACCATGGCTCATAGAATTGCTACAGTTCTCCCTAAACTTATAAATGAAGATCAAACTGGTTACGTGAAAGGTCGCTATATCGGTCAAAACATCAGGCTCATCCAAGATATTATGAAAGTAACAGAGTCAGAAAACATACCTGGCATAGCATTATTTATCGACTTTAAAAAAGCATTCGATACACTTGATTGGAACTTCGTATTCAAGACACTAGAAGCGTTTAATTTCGGTCCTGAAATTCAACAATGGATTAAAACCTTTTACACAAACTGTTCCAGTTGTGTCATGAACAACGGATATGCCTCCGAGTTCTTCAAAATCGAACGTGGCGTACGGCAGGGATGCCCGCTTTCCGGCGCACTTTTTGTACTTTGCGCAGAAATGTTAGCTAATGCAATTCGACAAGACAAAACCATTAATGGAATTATAGTTTTTGACAAAGAATTTAAAGTTTCACAATACGCAGACGACACAACCGCCTTTGTTGCTGACCTTCAGTCAGCTGAAAATCTCTTCAAATTGCTTCACGCCTTTCAGAAGTGTTCTGGTCTCGAAATAAACACAACCAAAACTGAAGGAATGTGGTTAGGCGCGAATCGAAATAAAAAGACTAAACACTTTGACATTGCATGGCCATCGGAACCAGTTTTCGCACTTGGAATTCACTTCACGTATAGCGACGAAGTCTCCCATCAAAAAAATTTCGAACAAAAGCTCACTTCCATGAAAAATCTACTAAACATATGGTATCCAAGGAACCTCTCGTTATACGGTCGTATAACCATTCTAAAAACTCTTGCGCTGTCAAAACTTATCTACAACACTTCTATGCTATCGTTTCCACATTCTTTTGTCAAAACGGTTAATCAGACTATCAAATCTTTCATCTGGAGAAAAACAGCGAAAATCAAGCATACTGCTATGATAGGTCCAAAGGAGAAAGGAGGTCTTAATATGCCTGACTTTGATATCATTAACAATTCTCTCAAAGTCACATGGATTAAGCGATTAAATGATAGTCCGCACAACGCTAGTTGGAGTCACATTCCTCTAGCATACCTAAACAACGTGGGTGGCCGATTTCTTTTTGAATGCAACTATGAAATGAAGTCTCTGAAAGTAAACATACCGCTGAACTTTTACAAAGAAGCCTTAGAAGCATGGGAAAAACTAACTGTTTCTACTCCCGAATCCAAAGAGCAAATACTAGAGGAAATCATATGGAATAACAGGTTCATTACAATTGACGGATCCTCAGTTTACTATAAACAGTGGCATGAAGCTGGTGTCACTAAAATCGGTGACATCTTCAAAGAGGACTCTTTCTTAACCTGTAACGATTTTGCATCTACGTTTCAGATAAAGACTAACTTTTTAAAGTATTATGGCCTTTGCCACGCAATCCCTAAAAAATGGATCAATCATTTAAAAGGAAAAGGCGAACTTATAACAAACTCTTTAATTCACGGCACAACTAAGTTATCACTAAATAAAATTTCTTGCAAAGTTGCGAGCCAGATGTTCGTAAAAATGAAATTTGAAAAACCCACGGCTGAAAAGAGGATGACACAGGCTAATTTCGATGAAGAAACAATACGACTTACGTATAGCATTCCCCTTAAAGTCACTAAAGACATCAGACTCACTATTTTACAGTTCAAGATTATCCATCACATTTTACCGACTAATGCCACTCTTTTTAGGGACTCACTTATTCAACACGAGAAATGCCATCTTTGCAACGAGAAACAAACCTTGATACACCTTTTTGTAACATGCTCTTTTGTACAAACCTTTTGGACCCAGTTTGCTCTCTGGTGGAACAGAAAGCACTCAGACTCTATCACCCTATCAGAACAGAATATAATCTATGGATTCACTCAAGATCTTCCTCGTCGCCTTGGTTTGAACCTCTGTTTAATCATCGCCAAATATTATATTTATACTGCGTCACGAAGAGAAGAGGATTATATCTGGGAAGCCTTTTTTGCTATACTTAAAAGCCACCTTGAAATTGAAAAACATAAATCCAAATCACAAATAAGTATTTGAGCCTCCTTTTGTTTGGCTGTCCGTCTTGTTAATTTTTTTTTTCGTCTCTATTTCTTTCTATTTTTTTCTGTCATTTGCTTATTTCAGTATCGCAGTATCGCACAAGTAATGTAGCCTTATTATGTATATGTAGTGTATAGCATCAGTCTGTAATCGTAGCTTTAGTCTGTTAAAATGTCTCGTAAATTTTGTAAGCATTGTTAATGTTTGTACCGCGTGCTAAGTTATAATAATATCTTATATAATAATAATATCTTGTAGCATAGGTACCATACTGTAAGTATTCTGTTGTAAATAGTTTTAGCTTCGTATAGTAAGTAATATTTTGTAAAAAAAAAAAAACTTTGATAGGCACTTTGGTCAGTTCACACATCTCTGTTTTCTCGTACATTTTTTTCTAGATATTCAAGATGATACAGTTGTAAGTATTATACAATATTTCATTCACAGAAAATAGATGCATGATAATAACGACAGACGAAACTGAGATTTCAAACTTTGATTACTTCATAGCAATCTTTCAGGGAAAATTAGAATGCTTACACTTTATTCCTTATGAAGAGTTGCATGTGCAATATCAGGACGACAAGGATACTGTTGTCAGTTTGCACGCAAGAGACTTGTTTCCCCATGCCTTAAGATGTGCACAAGCAGTTCAGGTACAACATTCAGGACGCTACAAATCACAGTACAATGACAGCCAAAGTCAACTCCCGAATTAACCGAGAGGCGTGAAATTACTGAATGTAAGCTTATCAAAACTGGTGGAGAATAAAAAAAAAACTATTATTTAATGTGGAAGAATGAAATTTCTCAACGTCAACAATTACTGGAATGAATACGCCAGGGACTAGTGGGTCTAGAAAATGCTTTTTCACGGACTGCAATTTAGATAGCAAATTGCCACCACGTAAACAACAACGTGTTTGCTCTGATGTACTATTACCCATAAAAAGGCCTAAAGGACTTGCATCGCTGCCATTTCATGACAACCTTCAATACAAATTGCTTTCACGAACTTTCACGAGAACTGCACAGACTTGTACTTTTTATAGTAAACACCCAGGTGTTGATTATTCTAGACCAGTGCGTACAAATTGTCATCGGCGAGAGGGAAACAACAGATCAAACTGTCCATACAAAAGTCATCCCCTTCGTCAA
The DNA here is from genome assembly GCA_964030785.1 of Siderastrea siderea. Taxonomy (NCBI): domain Eukaryota; kingdom Metazoa; phylum Cnidaria; class Anthozoa; order Scleractinia; family Rhizangiidae; genus Siderastrea; species Siderastrea siderea. The sequence continues at coordinate 38,428,375 of OZ034969.1, forward strand.
AATTCTGTAGTGATATGAAGCTTTCTCCACCACAGCAAATAGGCTGCAGTCAGCGAAGAAATGTCTCCAGAAGGAAGAACAATATTCTGGCTATGTAATCGGCTCTGAAAATTCAAACTACGAATTCTTTTTCGAATGTTATGCGACCCAGTTTAATTGGTGAATGAATGAATGAACGAATGAAGAGACTGTTACCTCACCTCACAGGGTTTTGAGAACTGACGGTAAATTAACCTTGATCTGAAGAAGCTTGAAGCTCATTTCAAGGGGAAAATCCAGGAAATGACATCAGCTTAATTGCAGCACTGGACAAATACAAAATGGCCCTCAAGCTGCGAAATTTCAGAATCAAGTTCATGTAGTCCAACATCGAGCCAGACAAGGCAACTTAACCAACAACAGTTAAAAAAGAGGATTCCAACTAAAAACTGCACTAATTGATAGCTATATGAACACAATTTATCAGCCAGCAGATAGTGATGAAACAATAGCTCTTCAGCTGTTACCGCTATAAAGGAAATTAAGAAAACTCCACTTTTGATGCTGTGAGTGCTCTAATGAATTTATCTGACTTTGAGAGCCACAAAAATTATTGCTATCATTAGTAACATTCGTAGTGTCGTCAGCTTCGTTTCACCATAGTTTACCTCACTCGTTGTTTATAATGTCTATAATTATTATTGTTATATGTTAAAAGCCAAATAAAAGCTAAATAATTGTTATAAGTTAAAAGCCAGATATCAACGGCCATCAGGAGTGGCAATTGTGAAGAAGAGCCAACTGTCGGCCAATAATTGACAGCCAAGTTACAGACAGGCCACCGACAGATACGTTTTACTTATATTTCATTGTAGAATAGTCTTATAAACATGACGAACTCTTTTTAAACACTTGACAAAACTCACCGTAACTACAGAATGCAGGGCCACTTATATCTTCTAATGTGCTGGCTTTTTGGCTCATTTCCTCCTTGGTAGTATACCAACAAGTTGCCTTGTTTGTATGGAGGCCCATTCTGGTCAAAAT
>OZ034969.1:38429600-38462600 GCA_964030785.1 Siderastrea siderea
TGTAGTAATAAAATTGCCCCACAAGTCAGTTTTTTCAGTCACTGTTTTACTTTTTATGAGCTTGTTGTGTATTTTCATCGGCGGTACAAATTTTTTTTTTGAGGCGGTTGCTAATTTTTTTTAGCAGCATGAATTATTTTAATTTGTCTAGTTAAATTTTTTGTAGGTTCTACGGATGAATTTTTTTACTCGTACTGCAAATTATTTTTGACTGGTACTGCGAATTATTTTTTACTTGTGGTATTGAGAATTACTTTTTCATTGGCGCTGACAACTATTTTTCATGGTATAGTGAATTTATTTTTTGGATTACAATACATTGCGGGCTTGTGATTTGAGGGGGACTGGCTCGAGTACCTTCCCGCTCGATTTCTTCGTGCCGTCTTTGTGGTTTCATCTTTTAACACTATTGAAAATATTTGGAGATGGATAAATCTGTTCAACGGCAGATACGTGAGATAGCCAATAATACTATAACAGAAATCAGTCGAATTTCTCAGCTAGTGAACTCCACTCATTCTGCGGCAGCAAGTAATCAGCGAAGTTCTTCCACTTTGAGTCCATTATCATCTGGTTCTGCTTCTAGTGCCCTTCTGTCAGGATCAGAATTGGGATCTTCTTCTAGAAGTTCAGGAAGTTTGGTAAGTGAACTGCACCGAAGATTCCCTAGTATGCAAGGAACAACTCATCGTAGTTCTACTCCTACTTCGAGCGGTAGAGGCCGCTCTAATTCGACACAAAGGGTTGGCCGTCCATCGAATGGGTTTGCCATCAAAGACATTAATATTGTGGGTTTACAGTGTGAAAAAACACCAACAACTCGCCAGGAAAAGGTCAGTCTCCAGCATAGAAATCGTGTTATAAGTGGATTTACAATTGACAAAGGGTGGAATGAAAAAACCCTTTACAATAAAGTGAAAGCACAGTTTCCAGAGGAATGCAAAGACATTGAGTTCGAATTCGTGAAGAATATCCCTGGAGTGCTAGTGAAACCGACATTGGCTTCAGGGGTAAGGATCAATGGAAACATTTTGCTGAAGAGTATTGCCTCTACAGGTGCTGTGTATGTGCGTTTACTGGTCGAAGATGACCCTGATGAGGTGGACAGTGGTATTCAAAGAAGTATGGATGATTTCATGTCAGAAGTAAATCAAGAGAGCATCATCGTACAAGATGAGGTGCAATCTATGAACTGTGAAGGGCCAAACACAAATAGACATAAGGAAGAGGAACGTGCAGTGGAACAGGGACATGCAGTCGAATCTGCAGATGATCAAGAGCGAGATAGTGGAGAACAACATGCAGCCATAACTGCAGATGATCAAGAGCGAGGCAATGGAAAACAGCATGTAGTGCAACCTGCGGCTCATAAGGAACAGCCTATAGATAATGGAGAGCCTCTCAGTGAGGCTGACTATTTGAGAATCATTGATAACATTACTGTCAATATTATTGATGAATGTAAGGGATTTCAAAATGCAGTTGCCATTCTAAAGAAAGCACAAGAACACATTTTAGTTGGAAGGTAGTTGGACATAGTTGACTCTTCAACAGAACTAAAAGGAAAGACCAACTTTATAATAATAGATAGGGACCATGTTTTTCAAGATGCATTAGCTGAAGTAGCATTAATTGACAACTTAAGGCTGCCACTTGAGGTAAATTTTATGGGAGAGGGAGCTCAGGACTCGGGGGGACCTAGAAAAGAGTTTTTCAGGTTAGTTCTCAAAGACCTTATTGATACATGTACCTCAATACTTTAGTGACAGCTATGGGAAGAGGTAGCAAAAGTTTACTTTCATACCTGGTATTTGTTACTTACCTTTGTCATTACTTTCCTTTAATAAAATGTTTTTAATAAAATGTTATCTACCCAAGTATCATTTTTCTCTTTTTTCAGGGAAATTTTTTATATGGGAGAAATACCCACTCTTAGTACAGGAAATAGGCTATAGAACTCAGGCTTGAGCATTGTGGCTGATGAACTGTAAGATGTATTCCCGAATGGTTTCAATTCTGGTATTCTGACGGTGTTCACTACTTTAGTTCATTGGTGTGGGGTTTTTTTGTGGCAAAAAAACAAACAAACAAACAAAAGAATCAGAAAGAAGATAAAAGACGCAACTGTTTAACAACTTATCCAGGTCATTACCCCTCTTATTGTTAATGAAAAATAAAAGTGGGAGCTATTGAGTGGACTTTGAATGAAGAACGACAGACCTGTCATTACAAAACATGGAATGGTGACTGTAAAATGGGTACAAAAGCCAAGTTGTTTTGCAGGGAGGTGGAGGGTGTGGGTGTTAACAAAATGATTTTTTAATCTTTCAAAGTAGCTTTTTATTGTGACTCTTATACATCTGACTTCTCCCTCTGTTCATCACGGGATACAATTTTGCAAAGTGTCCCAAGGACACAAAATGACTGTTTTGTAATAACCTGACTCAATGCACTTAGGGTAATGCACTTTACCTCCTCTAAGGTCTAGTCAAAATCTAGGTTGAGTTCAAATCCTTCCTCCATAAAGCAGCAACAAACTGAGTTTTAAAATATTATTTGACACAGAAATCCTAGTTTTCAAAATTGCAAGCAGATATAAAAGCTCAGATCAACTGCGTTTTCCATCAGCGACTTCTATTCTTAAGTTTCTTCCTCGTTGAAAAGGAATAATGTCGTGAGCTCGACACTGTTAAGATAATTGTTCCGACCTTGATTATGGTCATTTTGAAAGGGAGCTGGCAGTTGCATCCTTTGCTCTTCTGTGAGTGCAAAGGTTGGTGGATCAATGTGTACCTGGTAGTCTTCATCGCTCACTGTAACTGATTCATCAGGGTCAACACCATACTGTTCCATTTCATCTACAGTAAGTGCAGTGTGTTGAGAATTTATGTTTTGCAGCATGCCACTCGTCCACACCTGGAGAGGGGACATATTATGCTCTGTTGACACTGGCCTTTGATTCATTTGATCAACAAATTCTTCAAGAGATTTATTGATTCTTGGTAAGTATATGTAAGAAGACAAAACAGATGCAGTTCATTTAAAGGGTCAAGAATACCAGTTTCTTTCCATTTCGTCAAATAACTTTGCATAAAAACACAGGACGCCAGCATAAACATCCCTGTGAGCTCTTTCTACCCGGCAATTGTGAACAGATGATCCTGTGATGATACTTCCCCTGTCTAAGCCTCTTCTTTCCAACATGAACTGGGCAACAAGAACATTCTCCATCGAATAATCACATCTTGCTCTTGATGGCAACCCATAGGTTTTTGTGCTCTCCTCAAAACGTCTTAACACAGTCTCAGCTTTGTTATTGTCACAGCACCTGCAATGGGTAATCAAACGTGAAAATCCATCTATACAAACATGGACTATAAGTTTCCATCGGATAAGCTTGTGGGCCGAGTCAAAGTGCCACAGTGAGTTGGGTGTTGGAACATTATACTTTCGACGATAAATTACCAACCACCGCCTTAAAGCAGTGCCTACAGGGTCTAACCGTTGTAAACAGTTGCTCACCCTCCAGCGTTGAACTCGCTACCCTCTACTCCTCAAGGCTCCAATAAATCGTCTCCTACCAATATTTGGTGTGAGAAATCCACCATTGCTGACACTTGTATCAGCTGCAGTTATTTCTTTGTGGATTTGATTCAACTCATCATCAGATATGTCTGAATATTGTTCGAAATTATCACTTGTTCCTAACACCCTTCGTCTTATTTGAAGCGTTGATACACTTATGTGAAGCAACTGGGCTATTTTTTCCCATGAAAAATGTGTAGAACGCAAATATTCTATTTGTTCTTTCGTTATGTTCAAGGCCGGTCTTACAGGTCCATGACCCTCCATCCTTGGACTTGGTTGAGGATAAAATGAAACAGAATTCTCTGCACTTGATGCAGAAGTTTCACAAGACATGAGAAGTCTTTGAAGAGATTGCACATTGCTCTTCAAACGACGCACATGTTCAGGAAGGGGATCGTTCATTTGGGAAGTTGTGTCATGCTCAATAAGGGTTAGAGTTGTGTACGAGTCTTGCAGCCGCTGCATAGTCTCTTCTATTAAATCCTCGGTCCAGAAAACCTCATCACTTGCGCACAGACTAACGACTCCTTTCAGATTTTGTAAGAAAAGATGAAAACCTCTTTCGTTTCTTTCTCTGACAATGTTTCGCCTTGGCATTCTTTTGGATAGCACTCGCAAAATTTTCAAAATGGCCGCCTAAAGAGTCAAAACACTCGAGCCAGTCCCCCTCAATCGCAAGCCTGCAATGTATTGTAGACCAAAAAATAAATTCACGATACCGTGAAAAATAATTGTCAGCGCTAATGAAAAAATAATTCTCAGTACCACAAGTAAAAATAATTCGCAGTACCAGTCAAAAATAATTTGCAGTACGAGTGAAAAAATTCATTCTTAGAATCTACAAAAAATTTAACCAGACTAAAAAAATAAGCAACCACCTCAAAAAAAAATTTGTACCGCCGATGAAAATACACAACAAGCTCATAAAAAGTAAAACAGTGACTGAAAAAACTGACTTGTGGGGCAATTTTATTACTACAATTTTGACCAGAACGGGCCTCCATATGTTTGGCTCATTTATTCTGTAGACGCTCTCTTGGTCAATATATGACGTAGTGACTCATTTGGCTCGTTTGTGCTGATATTTATTGCAGGCTCACATTCACATAGTATACAAACTGGCTCATTTATCTCGTTTGCTCCGTGTTCGCTCCTATCAATTGGTCGACATATGGAGCAATGGCTCATTTGGCTCGTTTTCATATTCCCTTGGCTGACCCACTTTTTCACTGACATTCTAAAAAGGAAGGACAATAAAGAAGACTTTCTATATCGCCTATTTACTGTATTGCTGATTTATCGTGTAGATCCAGTAAGCCTACTGTTTAATGTGCCGGCAAATTGACAACTTGTTTCAGTAGTCTCAATAAACATCGCTAAAACCACGTTAATCAATTTAATATTTCAGATACCATTAACTATTTGTTTTGGTATACCATCTTAGCTGCATGTATGCCTTGACCTCCCCTCTCTCACTCAGTTGCTGAACGTCCTACTTTCCCACAGTCATATACTACTTATGTTATGACAACTACCCTGTAGTTTTCTATTTTTCAATATCTCACATGTCTATTATTTAAATCAATTTTCCTTTTAAGTGAAACCTACACAGTAAAAAGAATACAAAATACGTATTTCAATCCAATTCAATTTCCTTGTTTGTTACGATTAATTGTCCGCATAACCATCCAAAAAGTTCACACCAATATTAAGGCACAAAATTATCACACTGAGTGCTTCATTAATCTCGGGCTTGGACTTCATTGAAACTGATTACTGTCACATTCTACACAAGTCTATTGATTCTATTGTGTTAACGCCTTCTTTTGTCGTATGAACTGCTTTGGTTTCTTTTGTAAAATATATCTCACCTTTCCTTGTTACATTTTTACTAACTCATTCCCATTGTCACCCTATTCACAGTCATTGCACTCTCAAGTTTGCAGTAAACATGTCTAACCTGTACGCTAAAATAGCAAGACAGAGGGAAACAACATCGGCTCTCTTTCACAAAAGAGTGTCTTCCATGCAGTTTGATTACTCCGATTTGTTTCTGGCTGAAGTCTATTCATTTATGGACAACAAGGCAAAGTCCATCAGCAGTCCCATCGGCGACCTATACTACCATCGATTCTGACCAGTACTGCATTTGCTCTTGGGAGTCATGGTGCGCACATTATGATAGGAACACGTATAAACCCATCAATCTATACACAATCTTCACTGGCCATCCAGGAAAGGGGAAGTCAACTGCAATTGAAAAAATCGCCAATCCATTACATGACAATGGTTGCACTGGTAAGGAATTTTTGATTAGCAGATCAACCTTGTTGGGCTTCATCATACTCCTCGCGAAGCAAGGGAAAGCCTTTTGTCTGCTCCCCAGAGATTTACGACTTTTTAATTAAGCTACAAAAAAGACGAAACAGCTTTGGGAGATATTTAGCTTCTGTTCAAGCTTTTTAGTGGAGAATTGGCGACTTATCACTTTGCTACAGAAGCTACTCGTGATATCAAGCCTGACATGCAATTCTGTCTCCTTGGAGCAACCCAGCTTCAGAACGCTGCAAAGCTAATCCACAGAATGGACCAAAAACACAGCCTTTTAGATCAATTCCTTGTTGCGATGCCATTGGCACTCAGGCCAACACGCGAGCAGCTGGATCAAACCTGCAGACGTGTTAACGAGGTGGCCCTCAGTGATTTCAAGCCACCATTTGACTCCATATTTGATGCCCACACAAACATAAAAGTATATCAGCTTGATGACGAAACTGCACAAGTTCACTGGGATCTCCAGTGCGACTTTGCTACAGAAGTGAGGAAATTTAGAATAACAACATGGCTCCAAAGTCCAAGAAAACAGACATTATTCCCAGGCTTGCAGTTTGTTTGCCCGTGCTTTCCCACTTCATTATGCAGAAACTACACCCTGACACACCCCATTCAGAAGTGTCTAAGCACATCATCCCCCCAATTTTTTCAATGCCACCGTCAAATAAGTCGAACACTGAATCACAAAAGGAAATGCTTGTGGACTTTCTGAAATCCATGACAGAAATCACCCACTAAATAGAAAAAAGACAGCCACTTGCCAGCGACATCAAAACTCCCATTGCACTGTTCCCAAGACGGCTGGTCATGTATCAAGTCTTTACAAAATATGGATCCAGGGTCATGCGCTCAGTCGCAATTTAGGAATTTGAAACCAATGCCGTGAACTTAAACCTCTATGGAAACTTCATAACAGTCAGAGTCCCACGTAGTGCAAAACAAGTAGGAGTAATTGTCAAGGAAACACATACCATCTGGCCAGCAGATGCACTTTGTATGCAAGAAAAATTTGACAAAAAGATGAATGCGCCCCTTAATGTCTAGATTACTCACAATATTCTGCAGGCCTTGAATTCGGCTGGACGTTATACTCTTGACGAATCTGATTATCTGGCATTGACACAACTGATATGGAACATGTGCCATTTACTTCAACAAGATAACCGTTCAAACATTTTTCTTCTCCAAGATAAGAACTTAGATATTTTTTCATGCTACAATGACTGCTCTTGTTCCCGATTTTCATGTTAATGTTACTGTCAAGCCCAGATCATTGACAATAAAAAACAACTGAGGGTATACCAAGCGTCGCTTTAACTTCATTTTCCCCACTGACAACTAGTGGTGAACAAGTCAGTATTGTTACTACTTGTTTTTTGTCGTATTTTTATATCGAATGAAGGTGGTTGTTCTGGTTTTACATTCATCGAGATAGATCAATCAGGCACTATAACAGCTTCATACGCATTGACTACAAAGTTAGACCCAGGGTTGTTTTCTCCTGTAACATCTAGCGAGGAAACTATTTCTATTTTTAGAGGCCACCACTGTACATATCAGCTCGCTAGAAGGGTACTTTGAAACGGGATAATATACAAAGCACTTTGGGTGGCAATGGCTCTTAACAAACCAGCTACTGCAAAGTGCAGCCCACAGTCATATTACTCCTTCAAAAAGCGTTTGGTGAAGATAATAGGCAAAACGATATGTGATATTTCTCATTCTCAAGTGCTGACCAAACCGACAGAACACAGAAATATGTCTTTTATTTGTTCTAATGGCTTGTTGAAACACTTAACCAATTTGCAATTCACTAGCAAATACAGGACCACAGGACCACAACCATATTGTTAACTGTTGTGTTTAGTTATCCTGAGCAATGATACAAGATGTACCGAATCTACATTTGCAACTACCGTAAAGTTTCGAAAGTCAAGATCCCCCAAAAGTAGCGACCCTCTGAAAGTAGCGATAAAATTTCACAGGTGTTAGCAAATCCCGAAAGTAGCGATCCCCGAATTTAACGATGCTCTGAAAGTGGCGACCTCAAAAGTTATTTCCCTTTTTTAGCAAGAAATAACGGAAATGATAGATATAACAAGCTATACCAAACTGATCCGAGCTTTATTTTTTATGACTATAATGATCTTCTACATTCCTACTCAAAGAACAATACATAACTCTTAAAGTACATTACACTTGTTTTCAAAAAGTATTCCTTTCGTCTCAGTATACCCAATACGTACATAATAAGGATAATCAAACCTTTTACTCTAGTAGCAAAACTACCATACGATATATTAAGCCAGTCCTTTCATATCCATATGTTCACATCTAAAAAACAGAACCTGTTGACAAAGTTAAGGTTACTCTGGACCTTCGTGGGTGTCCTGGGGGAAACAATTCGTATGTGCACCATTTCAAAGGAAAACGCAGCAAACTATATATCAGTGGAAAGTTTAATAAATGAAGATTTTGGGAAAAAATATAAATTCCCGGTTTCTTCAATTCCGCAAAAGAAAATCGCAAACAACCACGAAAATGACCACGTGGCCTTCATTTGAATTAATAGGGTATCAAATCCAAGGTGTTAATCACAAAGGATCAATCATCAAAAGTGTGTCAGCATTTTTCGATATTCTGATTGATTATTTTTTAATTCTATCACATGACCAGAAGGCGGGAGATCCCATGAGATAGCAAGGCGCTTGTGCAAGTCATTGCATGGTTTTCACTTTGTGCAAACAGACGTTAGTACTTCGTACTGCGGGAAAAACTTATTCTGGAGACTGACGCAGTCAGTTCTCACCCATTCCAGTTTCTGTGTTAACGTAGTTGACACTACTTAAAAGATTTACACCCTAACGTAGTTAGAAGCACACGCAAGTAATGAATGGCAATCTTGAAAGGTTGATTGCAGATGAGCAGCAAGAGCCAGACCCTAACGCTGACGGTGATTCCACAAGCAATCGCGGAGAACCTGCGAGGCAGGATCAGAACAGGGCATCGGCCGAGGGAGAGTTGAGTGGAAATATGGCCCTGTTAAAGGCCATAGCTCAGGATCTGAACCTAAAGGAGAAAACAGGCCCGGCCATCGAGGGCGAGCTGGTTGAGGTAGTGAATGCCCTCTCAAGGATAAAATGCGCGCTGAGGCGCTAAAAGCAAAGATCGACAACTACGCGCGCCCTGAGAACATAGAGGGACTTCACACACCCAAAGTTAATCCACTTATTTGGAACCAAATATCTGCGTCCATGAGGACACAGGATGCTGGCTCTCAAAAGAACCAGAACACGCTTGTGGCTTCTATGATAGCGATGGCCAAAGCGGCAGACATAGTCATGAAAAAACATGAGGGTGAAAGCGAATTGCTTGCATTGCTAACCGATGCTATCCCTTTGGCGATCCAATGTCTATGGTTCTGCGTGCAGTACAGTCGTGGGAACATCAGAGTTTGTTTTCGGTGATTTATCCAAGCTTACCAAAGATATCACCAACGCAAACAAGCTCACAAAGAAAATGCGCCCCACCCAGTCAAGTGGTCGCAGGGACACGTACAGCCACGGTCCGACCCGCTCACAGGGTTCCTTCTCCAGTAGAGGGAGTAACAGGTTTCACGCCTACCAGGGCTCCAAGAGCTCTAATTTTTTAGGCAAAGCCCGTACCCCAAGTTCAAGAAAAAGAAAGAAGGGGGCGAGACAAACCAACGAAATGATATCTGAGGTATGTCATAAGCTTATATTGGCACGAAATGATGTTGTGCAAAACATGCTTGGGCAGCAAACCAGCTTTTGCGCTGGTAGACTGCGCAATTACCTAGCGCAGTGGAAAGGTCTTACTTCGGACCCTATCATACTTCAGGATGTTGCTGGGATTAAAATAGAGTTTAAAGGCGATATTTTGCCTCAACAGAGCACTCGTAGACCTAGCCTATTTAATGCCAAAGAGCGAACTATTGTTCACTCTGAAATTGATAAGCTTATCACGAAAGGCGCCATAGTGCCATCGTCTCCGGAAATAGGTGATTTCGTATCAACGATTTTCCTGCGTCCCAAAAAGGATGGCACGCATCACACTTTTATTTTTTATCTTTTTAACTTAAATTTAAAACAGTTTAATGAATTTGTAGAATATCACCATTTTAAAATTGACACGCTCGAAACTGCCATCAACATGATCAAACCAGGCTGCTTCATGGCCTCTGTGGACCTGAAAGACGCCTATTATACTGTCCCGATTGACCCCGGCCACCAAAAATTTGTGAAGTTCTGGTTTGATGGCAAATATTTTCAGTATACTCGCTTACCAAACGGATTGGCCAGTGCTCCCCGTGTTTTCATGAAGCTGTTAAAGCCAATTTACTCGGCTCTGCAGAGCGTGGGACACCTGAGTTCAGGTTATATTGATGACTCCTATCTTCAAGGAGACACATTTGAGGAATGTCGTGTAAACGTGATCGATAGTACAACAATGTTTATGCAGCTAGGTTTCTTTGTACACCCTGACAACTCGGTATTCGTACCAACTCAGAGGCTCACATTTCTTGGTTTTGTCCTCGACTCTGTGCACATGACAGTTACACCCACGGAGGACAAAGTCGGAAAAATCTTGTCAAATTGCAACTTGCTCCTTCAGAATGACAACCCCACCATCCGACAGGTGGCTGAGGTTATCGGTATTCTGGTTTCCAATTTCCCTGGGGCACAATACGGCCCGTTGCATTACAGGCATTTGGAACGTGACAAGTACAGCGCCCTTGTAGCCAAAAAGGGCGATTATTCTAGTGCTATGCACTTATCACAACCGGCGTTGACAGAAATTCAATGGTGGATCAACAATGCCACGCGCTTAAGGCGCAATATTTGTCATGGAAACCCGAATGTAATTATACAGTCCAATGCCTCAAAGTTGGGATGGGGAGCTGTGTATGGCAAAAGGAAGTCAGGGGGCGGTGGACACCGTCCGAGGCCACTTCCCACATCAATATACTTGAGCTCTATGCGGCTTTCTTTGCTCTGAAATGTTTTTGTACAGATATGCATGACATACAGGTACAGATCCAGATCGATAACACGACCGCGGCAGCTTACATCAATAACATGGGAGGTTCAAAATCTGTTGAGCTCAATCAACTAGCTTTCTCGGTTTGGGAATGGTGTATCACAAGAAATGTTTGGCTTTCAGCAGTCCATATCGCTGGAATTTTGAACACTGGAGCAGATGGAAAAATCCAGGGAATTTTCTGACAGGCATGAATGGAAATTGAACGAGCTAGAATTTGGAAAAATTGTGTCACGTCATCCAAATCTGAACATTGATATGTTTGCAAGCCGCTTGAATAATAAACTCAGTACATACTGTGCGTGGAAAGCTGATCCTGGCAGTACTTACACAGATGCATTTTCAGTAGACTGGAATAATCATAACTTTTATGCATTTCTCCCTTTCAGTCTTCTGCCAAGATGCCTACAAAACATTTCACAAAACAAAGCCACGGGAGTACTGATTGCCCCGTTCCGGCCGACACAAACTTGGTTTCCCCTCCTGCTGCAGTTTCTAGTGGAACAGCCATGGGTCATCCCACCGAGCAGCAATCTGCTGAAGCATCCCTCACACAACCAACCACATCCCCTGCACAAGAAGCTCTCCCTAATGGTATGTCCTGTATCAGGGAATACTTCAGACATACGCAGATTCCAGCAGACATTACCCAAGTACTCACGGCATCCTGGCGACCAGGAACACAAACGCAATATGCCACGTACCTCCAAAAATGGGTGGCATTTTGTAGTGAGAGACAGGCGGATTATCTTGCACCTTCGTTAAATGACGCGTTGAACTTCCTGTTGACCCTCTACAACAACGGACTTAGTTACTCAACATTGAACACTGCCCACTCGGCGTTATCTATGATCATCAAGATAGAAGGTGGTGATTTTGGCACTAATCCTGTTGTCACTAGGTTTATGAAAGGTGTCTTTGAAACTAGACTACCTACACCAAAATACAATAGTATTTGGGACGTATCACTTGTCCTCAGACACTTATCTAAGTCTTATTCTAATGTCACGCTACCACTCAAAGATTTGACCTATAAAGTTCTTATGCTGTTGTTATTAGTTTCCGGTCAGAGAGGTCAGTCTATCCACCTCCTTGATCTTAAGCACCTGAGTGAGGAAGACCAATGATACTCGTTTGACATTTTGCAACACACTAAGACGAGCAGGCCCGGCGTGTCTCCTACCCAGATTGAAATAGCTAGATATGACTCAGACACGACCATTTGCCCACTGTCTTGCTTACAAGAATATATCAATAGGACTCAACAGTTCAGGAGTCGAAACTAAGCTGTTCATTAGCTACGTAAAACCGTACAAAGCGGTATCTAGGGACACCATTTCAAGATGGACTAAGGCCACCCTCAAACTGTGTGGCATTGACACTTCAGTGTTCTCTGCGCATAGTACAAGAGCAGCCTCTACCTCCAAGGCTTGTGCAAAGGACATCCCTATACACGAGATAATGGACAAAGTAGGCTGGAGTTCTGCACAAACAGTTTATAAGTATTATAACAAGCCAGTAATACAAGAGGCCAGTATAGCCTCTGCGCTTCTCAGCAGTCAGTAATTATTATTACCCGTTTATTATACTGAATTTATATTGTAATAAAATAGGCCAGGCATGAATGCAGCTTGTCATATTGCTGGTCCTATGTACCTGTTAGGATTGCCTGAATGGGCGTATCAGGGCTTTTAAGTCTCATGGGATCTCCCGCCTTCTGGTCATGTGATAGAACTGGATAATTAAACGAGACCTACCTGTAAGTTGAAGTTTGATTGAGATTCTGTCACATGACAGCCGAAGGCTAGGAGATCACATGCCCACCGCTTACTGGGTTCCCGCCCTTTGTTGGCCCTAGTACGTTACTGGCTGCACAGTTTAACATGTCTTTACTGTTACGTGTGGTAGGCCTGATACACCCATTCAGTGTCTTTTAAGAATGACTTGCGCAAGCGTCGTGCTATCTCATGTGATCTCCTAGCCTTCTGCTGTCATGTGATAGAATCTCAATCAAACTGCAAGTTACAGGTAAGTCTCGTTTAATTATCCAATTAATCTGTCAAGTTCAAGCAGCAAAGAATATGCGATGGGCATTGCATTAAAGATCACCACAGGTGAAATATTACAAATGTCAAAAATACCCGACACACTTTTGTTTCACAACATCTAAGGAATGTTCAGGCCAAATTTCACAGTAATCTGCCGAATTTTGGTACCCTATTAATTCATTTATTTCATTGAATTAATAGGGGAATTAAAACAAACTGGCAATTCATATTTTTTCCGAAATCTACATTTATCACGCTTTCCAACAATACCTAGTTTGCCATGCTTTCCTTTAAAATGGTGCGCTTACGCATTTTTCCCGGAGGACACAGGAGGACACCCCGGAGTAACCTTAACTGTATAACCGTGAAAAGCACTTCCTATGCATTAAAACACTGGCAGTTCATTTTACGCACAAGTTGTGCCAATTGGATCCTAAATTATGGCAATCAATCAGACATTTCAGCATCCCAATCGTATGTTTTCACTTTTGTTGCGATTTTATTAACTTCTAATGGCCCATATACGGTACACGTTTAGGCTACCCGAAAGTAGCGACTCCCAAAAGTAGCGACCCTCCGAAAGTAGCGATAGGAAAAGGCTGCTAAATCTGAAAGTAATGGGGTCGTTACTTTCAGAACTGTATGGTATGTCAATAATGAATAACATCTTAAGTTCAGTTGTTTCTTTACAGTTAATTTAACATAAACTCGAGTTACAAGTTAAAGTTGTGGAAAACAAACAGGTCATCAGTAGTAACTAGATCTGGTGCTTCCTTAACCACAACAGGAACATCTTCTCGCAAACAGGGTCCAAATTCTTCTCTTTTGTTTGTTTCTTTTTAGTTTGTTAAAAAATAAACTCTGCCGCACTGACCTCGAATGAAAGTGTAAATAATCAATGCTATAATCTCCATAAGTCATGCACGTGTTTACGTGGCTTGCGGTTGTTATCATTAGTGTGGGCTTAGAACGTGAGATAGTTTTATGCAAAATGTCACCCTGGGAACAACCAATCTTCACTTAAACTTCACCAAACATGAAAAAAAATTCGAAACCCTTAGCGAATATTCGAAATTTCTAGCTAAATGTTTGCTGTTATCAACAATATGGCACGACATTTGGCAGGTCAGAGCGAAATTTCAATAATGTCAGAACAATAGCAGCTTTGAAATATCATCGAACTTTTGTTTTGTTCAAAATATCGTCCATTTTCACTGAATTTTGCCACTATTTGTTGAAATTTGACAACATTTGCTCTCACTACTTTTGCACAGTACTGTACATCAGCAGCTGAAGAACCAGTTCCCCCACTATGGATGCCCTGATGGGTGATCAGTAACAACGACCCGCAGTTTGCATCATCAGAGTTCATCAAGTTCAGTAAGGAAGAGGACTTTGAACACAGAACTAGCAGCCCTGGGAATAGCAAAGGAAACAGGATAGTAGAGTTGGCAGTGAAGACAGCAGAAAACCTTACCTGGAAAGCCCTGGATGCCACAACACACCTGTACCTTGCAATTCTCAACTATCATAACACACCAACACAAGGTATTGAATCAAGTTCTGTACAACGCTTGATGAACTGGAGGACACAAATACTCCTGCCGACAACGAAACTCCCCTTCAGCCCAGAACACCACAATGAGACCGAGAAATCCAGGACCTGGCAATGCAGCAGTCCAAGTACTACAACCAACCTGCACGTGACTTACCCAGCCTTGAAGAAGGTAAGGTCCTGCAACCAAAACCTTTCAAACTGGGAAGTAGGATGTGAAAGAAAGGCCAGTCATTGCAAGACTAGATAAGAGATCCTACATGGTGGAAATGCTTGATGGAGCAAATCACCGGAGGAACCAACACTACTTGAAGAAAACGAGTCCTAACGTCTTAGAAATACTGGATATGGCACCCGTCACAAATCCTGAGAACAGCCCATCACCAACCAAGCTTACAGAAGAAGCACCGCATACAGTGACACCAACCACCTCTGGCACCACCAGCAAGCCTCCAACAGCTGCACCCAAGACTCCAGTGTGACCACAGAGTACCAGAAACCACCCATTGTATCTGAAGAATTATGTACTAAAATGAACAGTGTCTATTAAAGATGAACAATTTAGGGAAAGCCTGACATAATTCAAATACTATATTCTAAAAGCTTTTCTGGCTGTTCTTTTAGAAAATATAAGCATGATTGGACGCAAAACCATAAGCCCCATGATTTGAAACGCAGTTTTACTTCAAGAGACATTTTAAAAACAGGAAGTATGTCACAATATGTCAATCAAAGTTCAATTAGCGTTGGCATAGTTTTATATCATGTATCACTTGAATGTTGGGCTAGAGAATAAAGCATGTTTTAAGCTGCGACTAGAGATGTAGTCATTATTCACTGAACATGTTGAAACATTTTGGCCATGCTACCCATTGATGTAAAAATAGTTAATGATTAAGGCCCGGGTCGCACTACAGCAAATTTTGTTTATCTAAGTAACTAATCTGTCAATACATGACGAAAAACAAGTGGGTCCCCATATTAAAAAAAACTTTCCAATTTTTTGCAGATTGGCAAAACACCGCCAATCTTCAAAGAAGCCGAAGTGCTCCCTGGGAGGCTACCAAATTTTAGCAATGGAAACAATTTTGTTTATTTAAGCATTGAGATGTCAATCATTCTATAGTCATTTAGATCTTAAATTTCAACAGGAAATGCTCGCAATGGCAGGGCAAAATAATTTTTTCCTTGATGTCTCTGTCTCTCTCTCCAATCTTTACAACGAGCGTGGCAATCATGATAACCCACATCCAACAAATGTCTACAGATTTTATCCTGAGATTTCAGACCAATTTCATTGGCATTATTTCAGCAAAAAACAGCGGAGCCAGGCGTCAGGATCAAGTACCCCTGGTTCATCGATTATGCCAATCGAAGAGCTGAGCAATGCTTAGGAAGCTCTCCAGAGCCAAGTGAAAGCAACAAGAAGATAAACGGAAAAAAAATATGACACCTGGAGCCAAGCTGACAACGACAGCTTGTTCAAGTTATGGGCCTAAAAACACGAGTCACTAGAAAGTTGAGAAGCACGAATGGTGTGGTGGAAAATCTGCGAGGAGGTCAACAAACACATGGAAACCAGCAAAACTAATGAGAAGTGCATCAAGAAAGTGCATATTTAATCGACCAATATAAAGAGGCAAACAGGAAGCAGACTAGAGGCTTTAGGAGGAAAAGCTTATTTTCTAATGAAATTGACGCTGTCTTGGGCTGCCGTGACATTGTCACATTGAGCCATGTGTCTGTGGCAGGAACAACAAGCACGCATTTGAGCTCAAGCCCAACTTCCTTCGAAACACTGGACAGCAGCGTAGTTTCTGATGATCAGTCTGGAAAGGAAAACTGGGGGTAGATTCAGCAGAGCAAAAGGAAAAGGAGATGAGAAACGACAGGAAAAAAAAAAGTCATGCAGAATTGGAAGAAGGGGAAGAAGAGGAAGCCTGGAGTTTCGAGAAAGTATGGATACCTTTAAGATTTGCGGGGAAAATCTAAATACCTTTATGGCAATTTTTTGCAAATGCAACAACAACGTGTGGCATTGACGGGCCAATTTATCAGTGCCATGACTCCGTTTATGAGTAAGAACAGTGAACAATGAACATACAACAAAGTACAACATGTGTAACATTGTGTGAAACATAGCATAATTGCACTGATTTGGATTTTGTTAGTATCTAGGCAGTACTCACTGCAATAGAGCAAAAAGAAATCACGAAAAAGTTTCTAGAACATTACAATTAATGATAAACAACTAAAGAAATTCCTTTAGATGTCTTTGATTTCGTCTCCATCTCGTACATCTTTGTTGTCCTTATGACAAGTGTGGTGATCAGCATTTCCATCGTCCTCTCAATCGTCTCCCATTTTGATATAAAAGTTGTGCAACACAGCACAGGCAATGGCAGTTTTGACAGAGAATGCTATGTCGCTATCAAGCTGCTTTTGTAAAATTCTCCACTGAGATTTTAGGCAGCCAAATGCTCACTCTTTCTTGACCCAAACACTCGATAGCTCACGGTTGAACCGTATTTCAGACCTGTCCCTTGTTGCCTCTAGGAATGGCATTTGCAGCCATGGAGATAGCAGGTAAGCACTATCACCTAGTAAATACGGGCCAATTTTGTGGCCATCCACATCGACAACAGGACCAGGAAGTATGTCTCCTTGTTCAGCTCTTTGATATAATGTGCTGTTCCGCAAAATACGGGCACCATGCATACTTCCCGGATAACAGGCAGAAAATCCAGAAAGGACAGGTTCCCATCTGCTGTTACCTGAATGCAAAGTTGTGCTGCTGATACCGGCTGAAGTAATCAGCTGCACTTTCACGAGATGCACTTACCCGTATATGTGTAATGACATGCTAGTAACTGTTTGTTTATAAATAGAACACTAAAATATCAAGCTGTATTGCATAAAGTTCACAGCCATATTTGTAGTACTAGTTGTACGTAAGTGAAATTATACAAGAGGCATTGTATAAATGAGAGTGAATTGCTGTAATAAAATGGTCTTGAATCTGAACGAGTTGTTTTACGCCACGTTACACATTTTGGTGGCAGCTGTGAAAAACCTGCAAACGAAACAATGATGGGAGAATGCAGCCAAGCTACTGGTAATACGTCAGTGCCAACTACAGCAACAACCTCTACAATTACCTGAAATTCAAGAACCATTTTACCCAAAACGTTCGAAAGTGGTGCCATCGTTCTATGGCTTCGTCAGCTTCGAAACTTGTGCAACGGCAAATGGCTGGCAAGAACAGGACAAACTGACCGATTTTCCAGTCTTCCTGCGTGGTAGAGCGACCACCTGTTTCTATGCCTTGCGTGATGATCAGAAATCTTGGTACAAAGCTCTGGTTAAAAATCTTACAGAGGAACTCTGTCCAAAAGTCGATCGCAAAAAATTCCGCGCCGAATTTGAAAACAGACTTGCTTCGACCGGGCGAGGATCCCGCAGTTTTCCTTTGGGAGTTCACACAACTTCTCGAGAAGGCGAATCTATCTCGCACCAAGGACAGCAAAATGGCTCTTTTGGAGCGACAATTTATGCATGGACTACCAGCCAGGACCTGCCTCAAACTCTTGGAGCACAATGCAATGCCATGATTAGACGCTGTGGTTTCCTTTGCACAACAAGTTTTAGCACTGGGACACTGAACACTTTGCGGGCCAACAGTACCACTCGCTTGAGTACTGACAAAAATGACCCACCAGAGACACCAGACATGTCCACACCCATGGCAGCTGTCAAAGCCTTGCAAGTGTAACAGTAGTCCCTTCGCAGCGAGTTATCAGAACAGCAACAACAAGCAAGACCAATGCCCACCACCAGAGGAATTACCTGCTATGAATGTGGCAAACGAGGCTGTTGTGCCCAAACTTGCCACTACAGACAGAAAGCTTCTCGAGGTATCGCAAATTATTCTAGTAGTAGTTATTGTAGTAACTGTGGTCGCCTTGGCCATGTGACAAGTAATTGTTTTAGGCCTTTGCACAGCCCAAGGGGACCTATGCAGGGTCAATAGGTCACCCTAGTAGGTTTTTGTTTTCTTCCTACCCATCCAACCTGGGGGTGTTATGGGTCAGAATGGCCGGTTAAAATGCCCATTGGGCTTTCTTGTTTATCAGAAACTGGAAGCAGTAATTTTTAATCAGCTGTTTTTCAACTGTCTTTTGTTGCAGTATCAACATTAAGAAGGCCTAACTTTGCCTCCCAAAGAGAAACCTTGCACACTTCAAAATAAGTAAACAACTTAATTGGCCACTACACCTACCTCATATTCATAAAAATTGATTGATGTTAACAGTGATTATTTCATCTGGCTCTTAGAGTTCAAAACAATATAATTCACCTTTACAAGAGAAACTAAAGGAAAAGTCCTACCTTAAAGTCTTTTAGAAGCCTATTGTTAGTTTTATCCACAATAAATGACGTAAAATGTTGTGTTCTGTTAACAACTGGACACAACAGTTTGTTGTGTCGTTTCTTACAGTTTAAATTGAAGTGGTACTACTTGAATGATTTTTTTATCGTAGCACCACTTTAAGTAGCATAAAGAATAGGCTTCTTTCGATATATTAAAATCAGCTCGGTAGCGAGGCCTAGAGGACACAAACAAAAGAAATGAATAAACATGCTTGTAAAATTTCTTTTATTTGTGTCCTCTAGGCCTCGCTACCAAGCTGAATTTTAATATATCGAAAGAAGCCTATTGCTGAGTCGTGGCAAACAAATGTTAATTTCTGGAATGTTTCCTTTCCAGTTTTTACTGCATGCTAGCCTCTCAACAGTTTACTGCGCAATACCTGCAATCATACACGTTCAAATTTTATAAATCACAAGTCTTGAAAGCTGCATTTTCTTGATTGAAAACCAAGCGCGCTTGAGTAATAATTATCCCCTATCTCCCCTTATCTAGGGCAAAAACTCGTGAGAGCAAAACTATAATGAGAGGTCACCTTTCATATTACCATTAACTTTATCATGATCTCGTGGTTGGCCTGTCAACACTTCAGTGCAACCAAGTAATTGGATAGGGGGTGGGAAACAATATTCAGGGGCCTCTCAGGCAGGTGCCCCCACTCTTCTTGTGTGTCTCCCGGTCTTCTGCCCCTCTCTTTCTTGCACCTTATAGTTTTCATAATGGTGCCTATGTAGGCTATGGTCTGGCTGGCCAGTTTTAACTAATGGTAAGCACTCTATGTTTATGACAAATTATATGCTGGGGTGGTGGTGGTGGTGTGTGTGTGTCGGGGGGGGGGGAAAATTAACGTTGTGTTTGTGCTGCTGCTGCTGCTGGCTTTCCATCATCAAGAAAAGTACATTTGTAGCAGAACAAATTAAAACTCTGCATGCTCAGTTGTGTTTCTCATGTAGGTGCTGCAGTTCTTCAATGAAATTTATCCATGCACGGTATCAACTCAGGTACAGTGCTGAATAATAATTTTATTTGTTATTATCATTTTTTTATTTTTTATTTTATTTAACAGTATTACAATGCTGAGAACTTCCACCCCCCCCCCCCACCAAAAAAAGAAAAGAAACGAAAATGCCTCCCCTCCTTTTTTGAAAAGACTGTTGTCAGAAATGCCACGGAACAATAGCCCTTTTCACAGTTAACTTTTCTCATTTGCATTACAATGTTTTTGAACGTGGATGTGAGGCAATTTCGGGATAAAAGAGCAAAATTGCCCGAAACTGCCTCACATCCATGTTCAAAAACATTGTAATGCAAGTGAGAAAAGGTAACTGTGAAAAGGGCTATTCGCCAGCACAGACAATGACAATGAGAAGGCCTGGGAAGTGGTCACATTGGAGAGAACTATTGCCTCTGTTAAACGCTCTCCAGCCTATATGACCAGGGAAATGCTGAAGAAGCACGCCAAAATCAGCTTGGAGAAGTATAAGCATTGGTTTGATTCTAAAGATTTCAACCTACCCATAAACAAACGCAATAGTCTTATCTCAAAGTCACAGTTTGCAAAGAAGCTTGAAGATAGGTTGAACAACGAGAACTAGCAAACTACAGATTCTGATATCATGAAGACTTACATGTATTTTACACAAAAAAACTGTTATTGTTTCTGTGACATGCAGAATATCAAATTCTATGGATTATGTCCCAAAACTCAGGTTCCTTGGTTTCCAGTTAACGTTACAAGTCTTTTACACTTTTTTAAAAATGTAGTTTCAGAGAAACTGGCCAAACAGTCTGGACTTTAAGTTTAAAGAAGATCCTCGCAGTTATTAACGCAACTTATGCAGTTGCGAAAAGAAAGCCTGAAAAAATCAGGCTTGCCGGGATTCGAACCCTGACCTCTGCGATACCGGTGCAGCGCTCTAACCAATTGAGCTAACAAGCCAACTGGGAGCTGGTCATTAAATTGGTTCGTAATATACCCGGGAAAGATGAAGATGAAATTGTGAATATATGAAACTCATATATTTGAACTGCGGAATGAAGAAATAAGTTTAAAGAAGATCCTCGCAGTTATTAACGCAACTTATGCAGTTGCGAAAAGAAAGCCTGAAAAAATCAGGCTTGCCGGGATTCGAACCCTGACCTCTGCGATACCGGTGCAGCACTCTAACCAATTGAGCTAACAAGCCAACTGGGAGCTGGTCATTAAATTGGTTCGTAATATACCCGGGAAAAAGTTGCGTTAATAACTGCGAGGATCTTCTTTAAACTTATTTCTTCATTCCGCAGTTCAAATATATGAGTTTCATATATTCACAATTTCATCTTTATCTTTCCCGGGTATATTACGAACCAATTTAATGACCAGCTCCCAGTTGGCTTGTTAGCTCAATTGGTTAGAGCGCTGCACCGGTATCGCAGAGGTCAGGGTTCGAATCCCGGCAAGCCTGATTTTTTCAGGCTTTCTTTTCGCAACTGCATAAGTTGCGTTAATAACTGCGAGGATCTTCTTTAAACTTATTTCTTCATTCCGCAGTTCAAATATATGAGTTTCATATATTCACAATTTCAGTCTGGACTTTATCACAAAAGAACGCTGATGCCACTACAAGTACCTCTTGGTCTGAATTGGAGACTCATGTTTGAGGTTATGTTAGATAAAGTGAGAGACAAAGATAATGGAAATGAAGGCTCATACTCAACACAAACCTACAACTCTCTTTGCGACATACTGAATTCCAATGTCTTACCATTACCTGTAACTAAGAGAAAAATAAACTAAGTAGAAGGGAAGTTAAGACACTTGAGGGATCAAACCTTTCTTTTCCGGGGAAACATATATGAATCAAGTGGCATTCAACCTTGGAATGAAGAACTGAATATCAATTTGTTGTTGCAGAAAATATCCACACTCCCCCTGACGGGCGGTTGTTTGTTTTGTACCCTGCCCCCTCACCCCTCTGGAAATTCCAGTTTAGGTTCATACTTTCCTTTAAAGATTTTGGCCTTTAAGAACCCCTTCCCCTTCGGAATTTCCAAAGGCCATCCTTGGGGTGGGTATAGATATTTTCTGGAACCACACAATTTATGTGGAAAAAACCACCTTCAGCCTTTTTTGTTCATGTAGTAAGTGGTCAGTACATGTGTCTCTCAGTTGCAGTTGGTGTTACATTAATGAGTACATGCATTGCTTGTTGTCGTTTTCTTTAAATTGTGGCATCAGATTTTAGGAGACTTAAGGTACCTGCCCAGGCTAATTTGGGTCATTTTTATTGTAAAAAATTGTCCACATATTGTCTTATAATGGTCCAAAAAGTTCACAATATTAATCACTGACTTGAAACAAACACAAAAATTCACCTGTTCTATGTGCCTCAGGCCCCCTGTTGGGGCAATTCGGTTAAATATTAACCCATGTATCGGATAGAAATATTCGTTTTTTGCAGCAACGGTCCAAAGAAATCCGAATGTAAAAATAAGAATATGTAGAGGTAAATAAAAGACATTTTTCTATGTTGGGGGGAACTCATAATGTTAAAAAAAAGTAAATTATTGTAATTAGACTGAAAGTAAGATTTTCTGACTCAGAACTTTTCATCATTTGCTGCTATCTCCTTCCCCAAAGAAGCGTTTGTTTGAAATTACGTTACAAAAGAGCCAGCCAAGTTTCATACCAAAAGGGCCTATGGTTCTCTCAAAAAACAAGATTCCGTGAGTGCCTGTCCTTTAGAGCCCATTATATTTTGCATTAGAGGCAGCCTGACATCGTCAATACAAGCAAATTCGCCCTAACACTCGATCAAATGCTTCGTACCGCCATTTTGAATTGATTTCCGCTGATCATTAGGTCTGTGGACGTATTTTTCGCTATTTTTACCCACCAAACCCCACTGAGTATTGTTTTGTTGATCGGTTGCTAAGGTACGTCATACTGCGCCCAATCGCAGCATGCATCATATCCGGTGACACGTAAGTCAAAATTCAAAATGGCGCCTCCAAGGAAGAAGAAAAGGATGTCGAAGCGCGAGAAAAAGAAATCCCTAGCCGCGCGAGGGAAAAAATCAGCCGAGGCGAGGGGAATTGGAGCTGGAAGTCGTAAGAAGTTTGCCCTGGCAGCCCACTGGACGGAAGAACCGTACAAGAGTGGCGATCGCGATAGAGGAACGCGGACGAGAGTCAGATTTGTTAGTCCAGGGAAGAAAAAATACTGGAACCAAAAAAGTGTAGAAAAAGAATTGGTTTCTCGTAACCTGACAGATTGTTTTTACGACAAATCTGCTAGTTCAACAGAGGAAAACGCAGACGGCAATGACTCTGAATACTATCCGAGTTCTGAGGAGGATATGAAATGTAAACAGCCCGAGTTAGATGGATTGGAAGTGGAGCTGGAGAGGAGATTGTTTGTGTGTGAGTCGACACAGCTGATGGATATGGTCGAACAAATAAATGCCTCGTCTAAGTGTTCAACTCCTGAATGCAGCGGTGAGTAAATTTTATTCGACTTATTGCCTTGAACAGTTATTTTTTGGTTTGTGAGTGTACAGTTGGAAGTGAAGCTTTACAGGTTATATACCAAATGACTAAAATTGTCACACCTTATTGTGAAAAACATTCAGCTTACTAGAAATGAATGAGTAATTGCAGTGGAGTTTCTGCGAGATATTTATGCTTTCCTCTAACTTTATCAAGGTGTCCCTATTGGTTAATGTTATTTTTCAATAAAAAATATAATTTTTGATACACATGAATGGCCTACTTCAAGGTAATTTCACATGTTTATTTCGATTGATAGCATCAGATAAGTGTCCCATTACTAAAAACCTTTTAAAGTAGACTTACCTTTTGATTTCTTAATATAAACAGAGCTAAAGGTTTTCCATTAGTTCATCAAAAGTTCATTTTCATTTGCTGAACATGCCTTGATGTAAGCTAAAAGATAATTATTGTAACAACAGGTGTTCTGGTGCCAACCAAAGTGGAGCCTAATGGTACTGGTGGGACTTTGAATGTGATATTTGGTTGCAATGGTTGCTAGGAAAGAATTGTCAATTTCAGAGGCTCAGCCCTTGTAGAGGGGTCCAAACGAACAGTGGTGGGCCTTGCACTAGCAGTGGCATTTTTTGTTACTGGGCATGGATATGCCAAGTTTTCAAGAACTCTTAGACAGTGCCTTGGAATTTCTTGCATATCCAAAAACCCATACTATGAGGTTATTAAACTTGTTTACCCACACATCACTGACATTCTCAATGAAATGTGCGAGGAGGAAAAAGAGAGGATGAGGCAATTGGATGGTGAGGAATTGGGAAGCTGGGAGAGGGCAGTGGGGACGTCAGATGGTGTGTGGCACACTCGGGGGCATTTTAGTAAAAATGGGTCCTTCATTATCAAAAATTACTTGACGGGAGGCTTGTTATGGTATGGGCATAAGCGTATGCGTGGAAAAGATGATGTTGTTGATGAGGAACTGTTTGAGGGAACCGCAAAGTCAATGGAAGGATTTCTTGCGGGTGAATGTTACAAGGAGGCTAAAGAAGAGGGTTGTAAGGTGGAGGTGGTATGGCAAGATGGAGATTCCAGTGCATCCAAATCTGTGCTGGCGCAGTATCCAGAGGGAAGAGTTTATAAGTGTGGTGGCCATGTGGGGCGTGCACATCATAACAACCTGAAGGAGGCAGCCAAAAAGAAGCAATTCTCTGCAAATGTGATAAGGGACTATCAAGAACTATTTCCATCTGTAAAAACAGCAAAATGCAAGTGCGACAGACACAAGTCAGGATGTGGATGCCTTGGAGGTATAGTTTCCTGAAAAATGCCCGAGTCAATCACTTCTGCTGTCTTCAACAGTGCAACGAGCCTGAAGAATATGCTAGGAGATTGAGGGCTCTAGGAAAGTACCACTGCCAAGATATTCATGAGTGGGGGGATGGAGAGACCTGTGGTTTCCATCGAAATGTTGTTTGCTCTTGTGGCAAATGTGACGAGGATGAAGAATTACAATGCAGTGGTAAACCTTATAAAACCAAGAACCTCCTGACATGCGAGTACCATCAGTTGGCATACCAAATTGAGTGTGAGCGTCGTGCTAAGGATGCTGCTAATGTGATCCATCCAGTGATGGGCAGGGGCCACTCCAACCTTTGCGAGGCCCATTTCACTGTCTTGCCTGACTTCCGCTCTAAGGACCAAAACCTTTGCAGGTAAGAAAAAATACTGTAAAATACTAGTAATAATCCCTGGGTGAAACATCTTCAATTCATTTAGTGGTTTTCAGGGTGGTCATTAGGCATCGGAGAATTCTCCTTCTACTACGTAGAATTCTCCGGCTAAATTTCAAAGGCCTGTAACGTATTTTTTTATAAAGATGCAGAACGGTGAGAACCTTTAAAATTCATTCTCCGGTTACTATACGCTATTCTCCTGCAATTACAATTCTTAATGAAAACCCTGGGTTTTGTGTTGGCCTATAAACAGAGGGCTTTCATTGTACATTGTTGCTGAAAAACAGTATAAACCCTTTCTGTGCACCCGTGGGATCTTATGGTGAAATATTTGTTTAGTGTACAACAACAAGCTGTGATAGTAATGCCTCCCTGCATCCCTCCATTGTTTCAATTCTTTGTTTCCAGGTTGCACTACATGGCATCAACAAACTGTGGATTATGCCAGGGGAATATGTCTTGGTGTTACCGTGTACGAGGTCCAAGTTACCATTGGGTGGTAGACTTATATGAACGGCTAAACCTACCAGTACTTCCCGCTGTCGTAGAGGGCCCTGCAGAAGGTGGTTGAGGACCGAATGAAAGAAATTGAAAAGGGGAAGACTGACCATAAAAAAGGAATCAGAATTCAGATGAAGGTGGCCAGAGCAGAAGAACAGGAAGCCAGAAAGAAATGGGTAAAGAGGCAAGCACTGCAGCATACTTATGGCCAAGATGATGATGATGTTGATGAGGAAGCTGAGGATCCAGCCCTTGTCGAAGCAGCAAGAGAGGCGACCAGGGGAACCCAGGAAAGCAATGGGGATGTTGTTCACATCAGTGGAAAGAGTTGCCGTTGTGGTTCAAAGCAACATAAGCGAACATCGCATTTTTCATGTCCTCTCAACCCGAAAAACTTGTGACATTGAACTATTTTAGTTCCTTTAGCTTGATTTTGTACAAATTAGATATCACTTTATTGTTTCTCTCCGCTTACAATGTTGATACATGTAGTTGTTGGCCCAGAGTACTGTGCCTGGTTGTTCAAAGGTTGGGTAATGCTATCGATTGGATATATTCACTATACAGTGTAAGCTGTAAAAAAAATAATAATGAAAAAAGATCTGTCATTCAGTTTGAGGGAAACATGGTTCATAGTTACAATTGTAGACAGATGTTTCAGTACTATGATTGATCAAAAAACAAGTATATTGATTCAACAATACTCCAGATAATGAAGTTTGTTTTTGTGTGATTTTCTATTTTACCACAAGTAAATGATTGTAAAATTTATCAAAGGATGAAAGGTATTAATCACTTTTCTAGAAAGGCCCACCATTCATTTTAACTATTCCAGTTACACATTTGAAGGAGAATATATTTTTTATTGTGGTTACACATGCTGTGAGGACATATTTTCATATACAATTTTTCTCCAGTACAAAATAAATATACAAGAATTCATGCAATAATTGTCTTAGGAAATTTGTTTTCGATATTTATACTTTACAGTTTTTTATTCCGTCAATTTTTGTACATTTGTATGGGGTAATTAGCTTTCTTTGTTTGATTTATTTCGCGACCATTGCACACATTTGACCAGTGTGACAAACAGAAACTTGTAAATATTTTGCATGTTCTCTTTATATTTTTGGCAAATTTTCTTCATATGATAAATTAGGATTATTGTAAAAATTATAAATTTGTTTGATTTATTTCACGACCATTGCACACATTTCCAGTGTGACAGAAACTTGTAAATATTTTGAATGTTTTTTTATATTTTTGGCAAATTTTCTTTAGATGAAAAATTAGAACTCTTGTGAAAATTATAAATTTGTAATTATTCTTGATTTGATATCATTTGATAATTTATTCAGCTGTGTTATCTTTATGCAGGCCATCTTGCCCTGGCCAGGTCTCCGATGTTTACTTGGTAAACCTGAAAGTGAAGTAAAACATGCTTTAGTCTAAAATTAAAACAAAGTCTGGCATTGATCACAGCAGTTATTTAATCAAGGAATATATCAAAGATAATGTATATTGGGCCATTAAAAAACTGTACTATCTCTAGAACAGCGAAGCTGGGAGGGGGGGGGGGTGCAGCGTTTGCCCCCCAAGAATTTCAGAAAAAAAAGGGCTTACTAAGACACAACCTACTATACTTATTATAACCAATCTTTATTGATGTGTATAACTTTCAAACCCAAAAAAACAAGTTTTGAACTCACTCATTCGTGTGTTGGGTCTGGCTGATCTTCCAACCACCCAGGGATTACCTCCCTTACAACTCTCTTGAGTGATGGAGGAAAGACGTATGTTGGCTTCCCTCCAGCCACATGAGCCCCAAGGGACTTCTGGCTTCCAAACTACAATGCAAAAATATTAGCCAATGTTAGTGTAATTTCTTTCCCCCCTGTTCTTCTAACTTGCAGCACCAATATTTGAAGATAGAACATAGGCATGAAGTTGACATTTCCAGAGGCCATAAATTTTATTGGATGTACAAATCCAGGGGCTTTTCTAGATTATAAAAAGTTTTAACACGGATCATTGAGAGAACGAGTGTTAAAATTTGGCTAAAGAAACAGTAAAAGATATTTACTACGAGTCTTTTAGCTCGGGAAGTTTAGAGGATTGTGAGAAAAAATGCACGCCTGTCATAATATTATGCACGTGGGTCAAGCTGCATTATGCAAAACTTACTGGTGTTATCGATCATTATCGCTTTCTATCACAAATAGACACAAATGAATTACGGTGCAAAGACTATGGAAAGTATAACATGCATAAATTTTGGCAACTTACCCATAAAAGTGCCCACAAACGCCTATACATCCTTGCGCGGCCTTGAAGGGGCGTTTCTTCGCGCTTTAGGGAAAATTTCCGCAGAAGTTTAACGAGTCCCTGAGGTACTTGAAATCTGTATGAGGTAAGTATTTATCAACATCCACACTAGCAAAAGTCAATAACGTGAACATTGCAAACAAAACTTACCCATTTCGTGTAAACTCGGCTTCGAAAGCTACGAAAGCCATCTCCCTCGAAGTATCGGCGGCCGCCATCTTGTTCACGAAAGAGTGGGAAACCGCTGCCCGTAATGTTGCACACTCAATCACTTGCCTGGTAACCGACCCAGTTCCTTCCTCGGCCGAGGGAATCTACTTCCGGTAAAACGCCAAATTTTGCCAGGTTATAAAATTTTCCCAGCACATCAGACTGGGATAAAACTACTTTTTTTGAATATTAGGTGGTATAAGCTGTAAATAGGCTGAAAATGAATTTGTTTTAAAATGCAAAAATTTTGCCTGGGCAGGTACCTTAAGATTTTGTTTGACACAGAATATTTTAATGTTTTGTAAAGAAAGCTCTTTTGAACTGCTGTCTAGAGGGCATATGAAGGAGCATTTACGTTTCTTTTAATCGCAGCGAATCCTTATGAAAACAAATGTATGTAGTTCTTTTGTGGTTTTTATAGTTGTCAAAAAGGCGTACTAGCCTTCCTTGTGAAAACACTAAAATTTTCTCGGGAGTCCTATGAGCCATGAAACATTCAATTCGGCTGCATTGTAGCGTGGTCATCCTGGTGGTGTAGTGGTTAACACACCGTCACTAGAAAGTCGAGGAAGTGGTTTCAAAACCCGCTCAGGACGAATTTTAAGTTTTCACTTTGTGTTTATCCCTTTCTTCGACTGGTTTGAGTTCAATTGTGGTATTTATATATGTATCATGATTCTCAGTTTGACTTCTCAACAGTGAGCCAGTGACTGGTTGAAAATTCACGCCCTTTTTGTTGGGTTAATTACATTCAAACCAGAAATTCTAAGTTTCTCGTCAAAACGCATTGGAAGAAAATATATTCTCTGCATTGGGCTTCGATGCTTCGCAACTCTGCCCAATACGAAATATATATTCATACAAATTGCCATCAATATACATGTAATGCAGAATTGCGGTCTCAAAATCACAATTGGTTTGTAATATTGATATATATGATATATGTGTATACATAAAACATATTTTACGACATTTTCCAGAATAATTATTTGACAACATAGTATAAGTATAACTAACCATCGTTTTCATAATAAATAATAAGTTTTATGTTAAAGATAACAGAGAAAAATGTTACAGTTCAGAACAGAAATTAGAGCTTTCACAGTAAAGTTTAAAGACCCTTGTGAACACATTTGCGAACACAATGAAATATCTAATAAACATGTTTAATTAATATTGAAAAATTATAACTTCAATACACTACAAACGTCCACACTTCCACTCTGCCAAACTTTCAGGACTTCCACACTTCCACCCTACCAGACTTTCACACTTACAAACTTCCAGACTCCCAAAGCTTCCACACTACCAAACTTCCAAACTCCCACACCTCCAGACTTCCACACTATCAAACGTCCAGACTTCCAAAGCTTCCACACCACCAAACTTCCAGACTTCCAAACTTCCAGACTAACCAAACTTCCACTCTTCCAAACTTCCACACTGCCAAACTTCCACACTTCCAGACACGCTACCAAACTTCCTCCATGCATACAGTACTGGACAAAACTAATCTAACAGGGAATGCATTATTAAAAAACTAGGGAATGCTAACTGGAATGTAAAAGGAACGTAAATGGAATGCTAAGGGAATGCAAAAGGAATGCTAAGGGAATGCCAATGGAACAGTAAGGGAAAATTAACGGTGAACGCACTCCACATTTTTACGGAAACACATTTTCAAAGCCGGTAAAATCCAATGGAATGCATTCCTTTTCGCTGGGTATACAAGTGCTGCAAATTTTAGCCGGCAAAAGCGAGTTAAACTTCTTGATGCAAGGTACACTGTGTGCAAGTGTGTTCATTTTGTTCGTAAGCTATCAAGTTTTCAACAGTTTTTTTTTTGCCATTTGTTACTGATACTATGACAGAAAGAACCCCAAAACTAGGTGAGTACAAATTGTTTTGTTTAAGTCAATTTCATCAATCTCCTTTTACGAAAAAAAAGAAAAGAAATGAAGATAATTGAACAACCAACTCCTCTCTCGACTTTTAAAACAGCTCAAAGAACTCCTGAATTCATTGGAATTAAGTTCGCCACTGAAGAGAAGACATCCCTTAAGGGCCCCAAAAACATCAAAGAGTGCAAACAAGTGGTGGTCAATTTTAACGGAAAAAAGGAGAAGGCAACAATGATAGTTTTGAGCGGTAAGTGTATAGCCTGCTTGCAGGCGGTTACTGGGTGTTTTTATCACGGAAAACCCGGTCCGTTCGCTAATCGGGCGCCATCTTGGATTTTTAAGACACGTGGTCCTGGGGACGAGCGGGCGAGCACCAAAAACGAGGGAGGGGGCAGGGGGAGAGAAGAGAAAAACCGCCTGCTGGAAGACTAGGGCTTCCTCTGGACAAAATTTGAATTCCGTCCACCAGCAGACGGGGTTCCTGATTGGTCAGGAAACAATAGCTAGGCTATGATACTACAGAGCAGTCTCTCTAGAATTTGTCACATTCTAGAATCATGGCGGACTTGAAAGAAGTAGCAAGCAAAGCGTTATCATTCTTGGATTCCAACAGGAAAACGATCGTTTCAAAGGCCGAACAGGAAAAGGCTTTGTACAGCCTACTTGAAGGAAACGATGTTTTGGCAGTTTTGCCAACAGGCTTTGGAAAAACCATGATTTCTACGATGTTTTCTGTTGCTGCTTGAAAACAAACACTGCAGGCACCAGTTTCAGTATTGGTAATATCGCCGCTCAACAGCATAATCACCAACCAAATCACTGATCTAGAAGGATTATGCAAAGCCGCAGAGCTTAAAGCAGACAACTTAAATGCAATACTGAAAGACCCGCCACATTTTATCTCACTTCGGCTGAGAAAGTCCCTGAAGAACACTTCCTTCGTGCCCTCAAAGATTTCAGTTCTGAACTACACAAGCGCATATCATTGATTGTCGTAGACGAATCACACACAGTGGAAACGTGGACGGGAAAAAGGTATTTTTGTGCACTCATTTCTCGTAGACGGATACAAGGAAAGCTACCGATCACCGAGTAACCTAGCTAGCTATTTTTTTTCTTCTTATGTCTACAACAAAAGGAATAATAAAAACTTACTAAATTCACATTTAAAATTCGAAAGAAACTCGGTTTCTGACAAGCATTGCTCGGTCTTTGCTATACATTTTCCTTTATATCCAGCAAAGAAAGAAATTCGGTTTTTAACAAGCATTGACCTTGCTCGGTCTTTGCTATACATTTTCCTTTATAACCAGCAAACACGAAGTTTCATTCCTCCAGAAATTTCGAGTTAGAAAAGTGCCCCACTTCCGCCGGTGTTTTCGCAATCGGTAATCGGTGAACTCCGCATCCACAGCTTTTGTAATCGGACCCAGAAGTTCTGCCTTTATTTCTTCGTGCTTGAATATGGTGTTTGCCACCGTTTTCCAGTTTCTTTTGGAAATGTTTATAATAATTGATGCCGATTCCTTCAGGAAAGAACTTCTGCACTCAACATAGCCGTTCGGGTAAACAATAAGTTTTGACCTGAGTGGTAGGCTTGTCCAGGAGGCCTTCGACATTCAGATGCATATCAACATTGGTCAAGTTCTCTTTCTCCTGACCAAAACCCAATGATTTCCTGGCTCTGCTTGATCGTTTAGCAGCTTTAGAGGTGGGGCATCTATCTGGTGAGATTGTAGTGGGAAGCTGCCTCTTGAATCTGCTTGGCGCGTCGCTAAACTCCCCTTCATTCACACCTCGCTCCGTTTTGGCGGTCTTCTTGTCGCTCGCCTCGGCATTTGCCCTGTCGTTTTCTTCCACCGATTTCAGTCGCTTGTAGAAACAATGTGTTCCTCAAATTCCTACCGCATGGCTTGCAAATTCTATCGGATAATTTATCTGATTTTGCCACATTGAAACCGAGCTCAGCGCATAACTGGCTCAAAGTTTTGTTCTCGAGACCTCGAAATTCTGGTTTGTCGCTGTACTCTTTCCTCTTCGAGATTGTAAATATATTTTCTGCAAAATCTACACTCTTCCTTCGGATTTTCGCGGCTTGCGCTAGCTGATTTTTTCGGTGTTTCGTGTAGCTCCATTCTCCATGACACAAAAGTTCCATGTGAGTTTGACAACTTCAAACCACGCGGATTTGTTTTGGTCGAAGCGCTTGACAGTTTAAAAACAATGGGGTCTTTACTTGATTTTGATTGGTCCATAGTGAGTGCGTGACATGTCACCGTAAGCGTCCTGGTCAATGGGTTGAGATTCATAGGGGGATAGTTATCCAGTAGGCGTTCCTTCCTTCTTTCTTTTCGCGCCTCCCGCCCCCCTCCCCCTGCGTCGCCTCTTTGTCAACTATCGCTCGCCCTGCTCCTCCCCGTCGCATATTTTCCAAAATGGCGGCCAAGATAGCGAACTCCGGCTTTTCTCGCCGAAGAAAAACTCCAACGCCTACAGGTAGGCTAGTAAGTGTACCGTTTCTTCATCTTTTGATTCTATTTACACGAGGCTTAATTAACTTAGGTCAGGCTGCAGTCCGTTAATTATAAAATTAACTTTCGACATTGTCAAGTAGAATGGCTTGAAATAGCTTTCCCATAAACTTTGTTCTGCGGAACTTTACTTTAAGTGATGCAGTCGAAGGGGAAATTTTCATGCACCATCTAGTGATTCAACGTGTTTAAAGCTGCTTTAACAGTGAAAAACGTCTTTGCAATACTCAATAAAAATATTTGTTTGAAAATATCTCAGAGTTTTCACCAAAGAGACTTGCGCTTTTTAACAGTCACAG
>OZ034969.1:38462800-38517800 GCA_964030785.1 Siderastrea siderea
TCCGAGTTTCCCTCGTCTGTGGTTATTTGTAGAACTTGTAAGCTTACGCTAGTTGTCCATGTATGCAAAGCTCCACAAAAAGAGAATTCTTGACTACTAGAATTTCCTAGCTGTTCTTGATGGGGACCACAACATCTCATTCAAACAAATTTCCCACAAGTGTAAATAAAAAGAGAAATGACGACTTTTAAGCACTTTGAGAGCACATTTGAAGTGCAAGTTTGTTCTCGGGTCATTGACACTTGATATATGTCAAACAAGGTTTTTTTGGTGTGCCTTCCCAATATTCGTGACATTCAGTGAAGCATAAACTTCACTTTACAAAAAGACCAAGCTTTTGTCAGGGAATAAAAATGTTTCAACTTACTGCAAAGCGAAAGTGAAACTCATCTGGTGATGTTTATAAGTGACTACCTTACTCTTACTAATTTTTGAGAGTACTTAATTTTGTGCGAGTGTTAATTACCGCGATGCGTGGAAAGGGAATATGTCGAAAACAACACCAGAGAGAACACACCGTGACTCACAACATTAAAATTGTGCATGTTTAATTTTCACACACTCTTTTTTATGCGAGTACCCGTATTAATTTTCCCAATTTTGTTTTCCAAATGCGAAAAACTGTGAAATTAATATGTGCGAAGTTAGTTAAAGTACCACAGCTTCGTTTTAAATGCTATCACATATCTGTAGTTTTTGATTGTGACTGCTGCTACTATTTATTTAACAGTGCATGTAGATCAAACTAGTATGATCCCTATTTGACTAAAGAGTTCTTACGCAGAATGCACCTTCTTAATTATGGGATTGACACTGTGCGATTTACCAGTGGAAATATTAGTAAAGATCTTTGGCTTCCTTTATTTGCCTGTTGATCTTGTAAGGAACATGTCGCCAGTTTGCAGGGGAATACGAAACATTTGCCATTCCCCAATTTTGTGGAGACATTTTCCCTTCCATGTTGATTACAACCAGACACACTTCGATCACGTTTTTCAACATGCACCATTTCTCAGAAGTTTATCCTTTGTCAGCTACCTGGGGCAACTCAGAATGGAAGTGTCTTCTAAATATATTGAAGCAGCACTTAGTTGCTGTACTAAGCTGACAGAATTGGATATCAGTTACAATCAAACAATCAAAACTTATCCTTTCTAAACAATATGCCAAATGTGGATACATTAGTAATGGAATATTATTGTAACATTGAGGCACAAACGGCAGTGCAAGCACTTAAAAGCTTACATTGCTTCAAGTTATGCAAGATCAGTCCTGTCATGTCTGTAAGATGTATCATTTACATGTTACATTAGTGGCATGTTGTTGTTTCTTCATGTCTGTGTTGCTTTGAAATCTTGTGGAATCTCTCAGCATCATGGTAATGAGGTAGAATTCAAAAATTAAATGAGACTTACCTGTAAGTTGAAGTTTGATTGTGATTCTACCGAGTTACAGAATGCTGAGAGATTACATGCCCATTTTCTCTACTCACACTTCTCCTGTTGGGTAACACGTACATTCAGCTGATTGGTGCATTTGCTTGCTATCTCATGTAATCTCTCAGCATTCTGTAACTCGGTAGAATCACAATCAAACTTCAACTACAGGTAAGCCTCGTTTACTTTTTTAATTTTATTTAAATTTGAAGTTTATCTGAAGACAAAAAAAAAAGTTTCTTTGCCGTGTCTCCTATACGTAATACGGAGCCCCCAATAGGACATCAACCCAAAAATTTTGAGATGGAAAAGACGACTTTTAACAAAACTTGTCTGGGCAACTTAGAAGTTGACTTACAACTCGTCTAAGGCAACTTATAAGTCGACTTATAACTCCCCTATGGCGACTTATAAGTCGACTTATAACTCCCCTTATGGCGACTTATAAGTCAACTTATAACTCATCTATGGCGAGTTTAAGTTGACTTATAACTCGTCTATGGCAACTTATAAGTCGATTTATAACTCACCTATGGCGACTTATAAGTCAACTTATAACTCACCTATGATGACTTATAAGTCGACTTTAAGATTTGTCGGGCACATGGTCACATTGCCACCTGACCACACTTGGTCTTGGTCGCTACGAGAAGGACTTGGTGCGGTGTTGTTGTGTTTAGTTCTGAACATGTTAGTCCATGCCTTCCCTCTCTCCCCCACTGCGGCATTTTTTTTGTTGGGCATTTTTCACTTTGTTCTCTCAAGGTGTTAAATGCCCCACGGTGGGGTGAACCGGTGAATATAAAATCCCCACGGCAGTCAAAGCGAAGAGAGCAAATGCCCTTTCCTTAGTATATCAAATTTGCATTTGTTGTTATTAAAACCATAATTCCAACGAGAACTTTAACTAATAAAGCAGTAATTTTCTGACAAATATAAAGATCTCTATCACCTCGTCAAGGCTATAAATCAAAGCTCATATTGAGACTGTCATATAAATATCAATAGCTGAATTACACAACACATTCATCATTCATATATTCAAAGTTGCTTTGTACTGATATTAATGTGATGATGTTCCTGATGCATACCAGATACCGTTACAAAGAATCAGTAGTCAATGGATTTCATGAAGTCAAATATTAATATATCCATGACCTCCTTTATGTTTCAGTCAAGGGATCACATTTTTTTCAACTCTCCCACGAAATATCAAAATATCTGCGGTACGTAGTTTAGCAGATATTTGTTTTCTGCACGTTCTGCATTTGGTATTTTCATTGCGTTTTTCACAATGAGGTGTTTCAAGTTACGTAACGGGCGTTAATTGTGTTGTATATATAGGCTTTTGTTAGTTTGTGTTCTTTATTCATGTCTGCGAACGCCACACGCTACACCACTGCTTTTTAACATGTCTGTCTCTGAGGAAACCAGAGCACATGGTGGCTCAAACATTGGAGTGTTGGATCCCTCTATTGGTGCTGCTATTCAGTCTACCGTTTCCGAATCAATAAGTTGTTTAACTGATAACCTCACACAGGTTTTTGAATCTCGTCTCAGCGATTTTGCAATGCGTTTTTCCGAGGAAAACAGCTCGTCCGTTGAACAAGCAGTCAAGAAAGCTCGTCGCGAACAATATACTTGCAAGAGGAAAGGAAATCAGCAGCAGTTAGACCATTCTCTCCAAGTTCTGGACAAACTGGACAAAGCATCTGACGCCCTCAAGCCTAAATCATACGAGAAGGTTAAATAGGCCCTTGAGTCAGGTACCGAATTGGCCTCAAAGCGTATTAAAGCAGTTAAGCTAGCCGATAAGAGCGAATTTGGATGAACGACTGTCAACG
Source organism: Siderastrea siderea (assembly GCA_964030785.1). NCBI lineage: Eukaryota > Metazoa > Cnidaria > Anthozoa > Scleractinia > Rhizangiidae > Siderastrea > Siderastrea siderea. Next base: position 38,466,081 of record OZ034969.1, read on the forward strand.
AAAACCTGTCCGACGAGAGAAGTATTTACCAGGTGGAGAGAAGGGCTGAGAAGAAAGTGAATAAGGAGAAGCATCGACGTTCCTGTCCTGGCGAGAAAGGAAATAGTTCCACTACTGTGTTCGGCTCTGCTTCTTCACCGATTTGGCTTCTCGCCCTGAAGCCAGGCCAGCTCGTCGGTTGGACCCTTGTTTTAAGATAAGTAAGAAACACTTTTTCATGATACTATCTTTGTTTTTGCTTCGTCGATTATGGCGTTGCGCTGTGGCCATAATCCAATATTGTCAGTGAATTGCTGTATTTTTTGTTCCTGATTTCAAGTTAGTGCAGAATATCAAAAGATCTGCGGTACGTAGTTTAGCAGATAGTTGTTTTCTGCACGTTCTGTATTTGCTATTCTCATTGTGTTTTACACAATGAGGTGTTTCAAGTTACGTAATAGGCGTTAATTACGTTGTGTATTCAGGCTTTTGTCAGTTTGTGTTCTTTATTCGGGTCTGCGAGTGTCACACGCTACACCACTGCTTTTCATTTTTATGTTGCGGATATCATTTTAATGTTTGTTCTTTGTTGCCTTTTTTGTTTTCAGTGCAGGGAGTACAGCCATTTAAGTTCCTCATGCACGAAAGCCGTGGATGCTTCAAAAAGCAACGCTCGCCGTGATTGACTAGATGGCGGTTCATTGTCCACGAATGTTGCTGAATCTCAAGTTGAGTGTGATTTAATGCATTTATCATCTTGTAGTGGCGATGAATTTAGTGCTAAGGGTGGTGGCAATGGCGTTAAAGGTCGCTCGAAAGTCCTCACTGAACTTCTGGGTTGAAACTTTAGATGCTCCAGATTTTGTACTTGACATGATAACGCGTGGTTACAGGTTACCATTTGCAGAGTACCCCACACTGTTTTTTAAAAAACAACAGATCTGCACTTCAGCATCCAGAATTTGTGGCTGAAGCAATTAGCGACCTTCTAAGTAACGGTTGTATTATTGAGCACGAAGTTCCTCCGTTCTGCGTGAATCCATTAACAGTCGCCGAAGGAAAGAAGTTGCGCTTGGTTATTGACCTTAGGCATGTCAACAATTATTTATTTAAACCTAAATTCAAATACGAAGACTTCCGCTCGCTTTCTCAAGTTCTGGATGAAGGGCACTGGTTTTTCACATGGGATCTGAAGTCAGGCTACCATCATGTTGATATTTGTCTTGATCACCGGTTTTGCTTGGCCTTTTTCTGGCATTGTCAGATATTTTTCTTTCACAGTTCTTCCTTTTGGCTTTAGTGCTTATTTTTGTTTCACTAAGTTAATGCGCCCGTTAGTTAAGCGTTGGCGCTCTATGGAGCACAACAGTTTCATTTATTTAGACGATGGTTTTGGAAGCTGACAAGACAAATGTTCCGCCACAGCCGCTAGTATAATTCAATGCAAAGAGCTTTCTTCTTCTGGCCTTCTTTGTAATGACGAGAAGTCGCATTGGTCCCCAATGCAAATTGGCGAATGGCTTGGTTTTGTCATCGATACTATTTCAATGTCATTCCAAATTCCCGAGAAGAAAGTTTCCAAACTTAAGGGGTTGTTAGAGGCTGCGATTCAGGCCGGGTGTTCTACATTCTGCGAGTTGGCGAGGACAGCGGACTCTATCATTTCAGTTGCGTTAGCAGTCGGTCCAATTTCTCGTCTTCTGACCAGGCAGATGTACTTCGCCACTGAAACCAGGTCTTCATGGGACAGCACAATTCATTTTTCTCCCAGTCTTCCTCAAGAGCTCAAATTCTGGTACTGCAATATCGATTGCTTCAATGGTTATTCCATAAGGCCACCATAAGCAACACATACCGTTGCGTTTTCTGACGCAAGTGACGTAGCTTTTGGGGGATTTTCAGCTTCTCTAGACGGCACCGTTGTAAGGGGCATGTGGGAGGCCGAAGATATCGGCCAAAGTTCGACGCTCTGCGATTTGAAAGCCATTTATTATGTGTTGCTTTCTTACGTTGCTCAATTGAGACACAAGAGAGTTAAGATTTTTACTGATAATCAGGGCACCGCCAGAACAGTTGCTATTGGAAGCTCCAAAATTCATCTTCAGGCCGTAGCTTTGGATATTTTCAATCTTTGTCTTTCCAACAGCATCGTTCTAGAAACGCAATGGATCCCAAGGTCGCTTAATGAAAAAGCAGATCTTCTCACCAGATTTGTTGACAAGGACGACTGGTCCATCAATCCTTCTGTGTTCCAAATTATTGACGCCAAATGAGGCCCACACATCGCTTCGCTTCCTATTACAATGCCCAGATTCCAAGGTTCAACTCTAAATTTGCCTCCCCCGGCTGCAGCAGCGTTGACGCCCTAGCTCACGATTGGCGAGAAGAGAACTGGATCTGCCCTCCTGTGACACCATCGTGCCCTCGTTCGACGTTAGGAAAACCCTACCTAATTTGTGGTCAGTCCTGTGAGTTCTTGGCTGTCCTGTGTAACCAAGGCGAAAGCTCTGCGGATTTTTTTTGTTGGGTCATCTACCATTTTGGCGCCATCTTGAATGATGTAACGCTCATGTGCTATTGCACACCTCGTGCGTAAACTTTTCCATGCTCATGTGCTATTGTTCACCTCATGCATAAATCATGTACTTTTCCAGTCGGTTCGCCGAGTAAATGTACTTTTCCAGTCTGTTCGTCATCCTTTTCCAGTTGGTTTGTCATTTCTTGCTAAGTAAATGCTTTCTAATTTTTCCTTTAATTTGGGACAATGTACGTGCACAGGTTTCTATGTGCGATTTGCCAAACCCTGAAGGAAAAGTGTGCTGTTACTGGCCCGGGGGGGTACTCCCATATATGGGCTATATGGGTATGTGCCGCTCAACAGGGTATGCTTTTTGCTTTTCTGCTGTTTCCCGTGGTATTCCACAAAAAAGGCCATTTCCATTACGTGATCGGTCACGTCACATACATTATCGATCGTGTTTTGCATTTCTGTAATCTATTTAACCAGTACATTAACCAGTTATTCATTAAACAGTTAAGTTAAATAAATGTTCAGTTGACTATTAAAAGTCGCTCCAATTTCACTCCGGATGCCAATTTCACTCTGGATCAAGTACGCACTAGTTGCTTTGCTCCAAGTCAATTCAGTTCGTATCTTCGCTGAAACAGTATACCCAGGCATTTATACCACCACCAACACGCCATTACCCTCGTGGATCATCAAAGGGTTGTCCCGTTACAAAACTGTAAAGGTCAGTAAGATGAATGTCATTTATTAATGTCAATGACCTCTTAACGGTGATGTAATATATATCCCGATAATATCCGACATACAACTAAAAAGCAATAATTACATGTAACGTGTAAACTAACCACTGAAGCTGCTTATGCAAAGGCCAAAGCGGCTCAACTAATTGACGCACAGCTTTTGACTCCATAATCTCTGCAAATGTCCCGTCAAACAAAGACAGACTCTATTTTCTAGAAAAATACACCAAAGGAAAGGCCAATGATATTGTGAAAGGTTTCCTTTACCTTAGTTCAGAAAGCGCGTACGATGAAGTCGTAAGCTTTTGAATCAGCGGTTTGGTAATCCCGTGCATGTTGCCGAAGCGTACAAAACTCGAATGCGGAACTGGCCGCAAATCAATGATGGGGATAGTGGTGGACTACAGGACTTCTCGGATTTCCTTGTTCGTTGTAAAGAAGCCGTAAAGACTGTAGGTTCACGAGCGGAGTTGAATTCTACGCAAACCCTCAGACAGATGAGCGCGAAACTACCCTCGTACTCCGCCCGTTAAATGGTGCAAGCACGCCCACTAAATGCAAGCCCAGTCCGGTGAAAGAGTAACCTTCTGCGAGTTTGTCAAGTTTGTTCAGAAGGAAGCCGACTTAGCAAACGACCCAATCTTCTCACCTGACGCATTAAGAAGAGAAAAGCGTAGACCTTCTGAGAGGGATCAGAGGAGCAATGGAAGAAAGAGCGGACCCACCGCAGTGAACAGCCTTGCAACCAATGCAACACCAAAAACAGCCTTGTCCAGTAGTTGTCGCCTAGCAGCCTCATGTCTCCTTTGCGAGAAAAATCCGACCTTGAGAAGTGTCGAGAGCTCAAGCGTAAGAATCTAGACCAACGTAGAGATTTCATCGCCTCAAATGGTCTCTGCTTTGGCAGTTTAAGGAAGGGTCACCTGGCAATGAGTTGCCAATCAAGGCTTTGCTGTGACAAATGCGGGAGGATGCACCCAACAGTACTGCACAGCCCCAAACCTCAGCGAAGACAAAACAGAGAATTCAGAGGTAGTCAGAAAGATACGGAAAATGCATCAGCTGAGAAGGCAGGAAGCCCTGCAAAAAACAGCAATCAAGCGGCGAATGCTCGTGCAGGTGTTTGTAACTCCACTGGTCAGTCCGAGGGAGTTACAACTTCTATGATAGTGCCGGTGATCCTACATCATAAGAACAATCCAGACGTTAAGGTTAATGTTTACGCATTACTGGATGACGGCAGCGACACTACATTCGTTACCAGTTCAACCCTTAAACAGTTAGGCGTGCAAGGTCCGAGGATGTCGCTCACCCTTAACATGATGCACGGAAGAACTGAGATCCCGGTGCAGAAAATCGAAGGCTTAGTAGCACAGAGCCTTGACGAGGCAGTATCTGTTGATCTTCCTAAGGCTTACTCATGAGAGTCTATACCTTCAAGAAGGAACCAGATACCCTCCCCCCGAGATAGCTGGAAAATGGCCATATTTGGAAGGAATTAAGTGCGAAATACCCCCTATTAAAACTGACGTAGAAGTATGAGTTCTAATAGGATGTAACTGTCCAAAGGTGCTGAAACCGTGAGAGGTGGTCCTTGGAAATGATGAAGATCCGTACGCCGTAAGAACCTTACTCGGGTGGGGAATTATCGGTCCAACAAATGCAGCCAATCATTCGTCAGTCGGAGGGGATGACAAGGCTCGACAACAGATTCGTCGGGGACACGCAAACAAAGGAAGTGATTAACCCTTTTGCAGTAAGAAAAATGTTTGAACTCGACTTCTCGGAGCGTGACCAGGGACAGCAGGCATATTCCCAAGAAGACCGCAAGTTCCTGGATATTGTGACGAACAGGATCTGCCTCCGCTCTGACGGTCATTATGAAATGCCTCTACCAACAAAGGATAAGAATCTTGTTCTTCCGAACAACCGTGCGATGGCCTGGAATCGACTGAGGCCTCTAAAGAATAAATTGGAATCGAACCAAACATACCGTAGCCACTACGTTAAATTCATGAGTAAGGTGATTCAGAACGGTTACGCAGAAAAGGTTCCACAGGGGACCCAGACAAAGGAAGGCAGCAAATCCGTGTGGTATATCCCACACCACGGGGTGTATCACCCGAAGAAGCCTAGTAAGATCAGAGTGGTTTTTGACTGCTCAGCTCAGTTTGAGGGCGAGTCTCTGAACAAACACCTACTTCAGGGACATCTTACAAACAACCTGATGGGAGTCCTGTGCAGATTTCGTAGAGAGCCGGTAAGGCTGATGTGCGATATTGAAGCCATGTTTCATCAGGTGAAGGTCCCAGAAGAATGCCGGGACTTGTTGCGCTTCCTATGGTGGGATGACAGAGATACATCCAAGGAGCCGCAAGAATATCGGATGACAGTACACCTGTTCGGTGCTACGTCGTGACCAGGCTGCTGCAACTTTGCCCTCAAAACCACAGCTGACGACAAAGATATCTTTGGCCCTGAGCCTGCTGAGTTCCTCCGTCGCGACTTCTGCGTTGATGACGGGCTGAAGTCGGTGCCATCAGTTAAGGAGGCAGTCGCACTCATTAAGAGCGTCGAGATGTGCATGCGCGGCGGTTTCAATCTGCATAAGTTTACATCCAATAAGAAGGAAGTAATTCAGGAAATTCCTGTGATGGATAGAGCCGAAGATGTTAAGAACCTGGATTTCGACCGTGAGGCTCTACCAATGGAGCGTGTCTTAGGGGTGCAGTGGTGTATCAAGTCGGACACCTTTAAGTTTGTAATCTCGTTGAGGGACCGGCCATGCACAAGATGCGGAATCCAATCTACCGTAAGCTCCATTTTTCACCTGCTCGGGCTTGTGGCTCCCGTGTTATTAGAGGGCAAGGCAATCTTGCAAGAGCTCTGTCGTCAAAACATCGGCTGGGACGACCCAGTCCCTGTAGAAATTCAGAAACGGTGGCTGAAGTGGAAGTCCGAGATGGAAGAGTTGAAGAGTGTTGAAATTATCCGATGCTACAAGCCTGAGAACTTTGGAAACGTGGTTAGCGCAGAACTTCATCACTTCTCTGACGTAAGCTTCAAAGGCTACGGACAATGCAGCTACCTCAGATTGATTAATCAAGACCACAAGATTCACTGCTCTTTCGTGATTGGCAAGGCAAGAGTCACGCCACTGAAGTTGGTGACGGTGCCAAGACTTGAACTCACCGCAGCCGTCGTATTGGTCAGAGTTAGCGAGCAGTTAAGAAGAGAGTTAGTCGTAAACATCACCAATGAAGTATTCTGGACCGACAGCAAGGTGGTGCTTGGCTACATCACAAACGACGTCAAACGGTTCCACGTGTTTGTAGCCAATCGGGTCCAAGAAATTCAAGAAAAATCCTCCGTGAAACAGTGGAGGTACGTGGACACCAAGTCCAATCCAGCAGACGACGCTTCCAGGGGGTTGCGCCCAAGAGAACTCAGCAAGTCGAAGTGGATAACTGGACCAGATTTCCTCTGGCAGCCAGAAGATGAGTGGAAGACTTCCTCCTCAGCAGAAGCTGTCGTCAGCCCTTCAGAAGAAGATCGAGAGGTTAAGAAAGTTGTTTCCCTGGCAACTGGAGCTTCACAATCATGGCCCGCTCTAGAAGAATGACTAAAGTACTTCTCAGATTGGCAGCGCGCACGAAAGGCTGTTGCCTTGTGTCGTCGTTATGTACAAAAGTTGAAATCAAGAGTAGCCAAGAAGAGTACTAACCCAGATGTGAAGGTTGAAGATCAAAGTGCAGAGCAAGCCGGGCCTGTGTCAGTTCAGGAGCTGAGTGAGGCTGAAGTTGTTATACTGAAGTCTGTACAACGAGAATCACTACCCGACATTTCTCCATCCAGTCCCCTCAGCAAGCTCGACACCTTCGTAGACTCAGCCGGCGTCACCAGAGTAGGTGGACGTCTTAAACTATCAAGTCTTCCGGATGGGTCCAGACACCCAGCTTTGTTACCGAAGACAAGTCACGTGACTGATCTCATCATCAGGCATTACCAGAGCAAGTGGATATTGGATCGTAGGAGCCTCAACAGCAGTAGCAAGCGCAATATCCAAGTGCATCAAGTGTTGTAAGCTACGAGGTGCTGTACAGAATCAACGTATGGCTGAGTTACTTGACGATCGAGTGGAACCCGCACCTCCGTTCTCTGACTGCGCTGTTGATTACTTTGGCCCCCTTGTAATTAAGGAAGGCGGTAAGGAGCTAAAGCAGTACGGAGTGCTCTTTACGTGTATGGCATCCAGAGATATACATCTTGAAGTGGCAGCCACACTGGAGACCGACTCGTTCATCAATGCTCTGCGCAGATTCATATGCCGAAGAGGTCCCATCCGTCAGTTATGAAGTGATCAAGGGACAAATTTCGCTGGCGCTAGAAGAGAGCTGAAAGAAGCGTTAGACGAGCTTAACCACACTAAGATCAGAAGCGAGCTACAGCACCACGGCTGTGACTGGTTCGTTTTCAAGTTAAATGTTCCCTCGGCCAGTCATATGGGAGGAGTGTGGGAACGCCAGATTCGTTCAGTCCGTAATGTGCTGGCGGCCCTACTACAGAGTAATGGCTCGCAGCTGAATGAAGAGTCTTTAAGAACGCTGCTGTGCGAAGCAGAGGCAATTGTTAACAGCCGCCCTCTCATGGTCGACTCGCTTAATGGCCCACTATCGCTGAACCCGTTGACTCCGAATCACCTGCTGACAATGAAAATGAAGGTTGTCCTTCCACCTCCGGGCGTGTTCTAGTCGGCTGATAAGTACTGCAGGAAAAGATGGAGGCGCGTGCAACATCTTGCCAATGAATTCTGGGTCAGGTGGAAGAAGAAATATTTGCTGAGTTTGCAGCAACGGCAACGGTGGACGAAACGGAGGAGAAACATGTGCGTTGGTGACGTTGTGATCATCAAGGACGAGGATGAGCCCCGCAACAAGTGGCAGCTTGCGCGAGTAACTCAGACCTTTCAGACTGCCGATGGCCATGTGCGTAAAGTGAAAGTTGCAGTTGCTGATCGTGAGTTGGACAACAGCGGCAAGAAAGTAAAGCCTATCAAGTTCCTGGAACGTCCCATCCAGAAACTAGTGCTGTTGCAGGAGATGGAGACCTGAGGTTCATCCCCACCGAGGAGCCTTACACTAAGGCAGCTATGAACTTTGAACTTTTGTTTGTGAAATGATCATTTCAGGGGAGCCATGTAACGGCATTGTATGCCCACTCCCCCGACATTTAATTTAAGTTTTGTTTGATCTTTTTTTATTACGTTTTGTGGCTGATAATTTACACGTGATTTTAGAGTAGTTATAGTTCCACCCGAAACCGCATTTTAGTTAGTTGGCTTTGGTCCTCGTAGTAAACAGATCAGAAGTTTTCAGTGGAGTAAGTCGTAAGAACACTGAAGGTTTTGGAATAAGATCGGCAAAGCGGGACTGTTGTGTAACTTTTTTCTTTTAAGTGATTTTATTCTTCTCTAAGTTCAGAGATTCTTCTCCATAGTTTAGACCACAATTTTGTTAAGTTTCAACCACGTGGCATGGCATTTGATTGCTGTTTGAAGCCTGCCAATACGGTTTTCGTCGATATTAGTTAAGTTTTTCACTAGTTTGTGAGCTATATACCTCGTTTATGGTTTAAGCATTTTAGTAGTGTAATAATTTGATTTTTTGTTGATTGAGTATGCTAGTTTTTTGGTTTAAACCTACGATTCTGCAATGGAACGTTTGGAATGTTAGTATATCTTTTACTAGATTTTAGCTTAGTTTTTCTTTCTATTGCTATTTCAGTTTACGATATGATCTTGGATTCTTGGCTTCTTGTAATAAATCGATCAAGTTAATTCAAATGACTGTCCGTAAAGTATATCCCCGTGATTCAGAGTGCGTCGAAACTCTAGCAAAGTTAGTTGTTGAAGCTTTGGGTGACGACCACTACAGACCCCTTGAACATGAAAGAATGCAGGAAAATGTCGATTTACAAGAGCCCGTGCAAAAAAAACCACGGCTGGGGCAAGGTTTGGCTCAAGGAACTATGGATGAGATCTTTTGCATTTCGGAAAAGAAAAACAAAGAAAGCGAGCAACGTCCTGGAGAAGAAACAGCAACGCTGAAGAGAAAAACGGACGGGCATCAGGAAACACAAGAGCCTCTGCAAATGGAAACGAAGGAGGCAGAACTCGTTCCTAGCGAAGACGAAGTTGAAATGAAGGGAATCCCGAGTGCCATAAGACCTCTGCAAGCCGAAGCAGATAAGTTGTTGAGTGACAGTGTTAAATTCGTTGTCCAGAAGAAAGGTGGAAAATTGTTTGCTAATTGCAGCGTCTGCGTTATTGACGTGTCACTTGGAAAAGTGAACTAAGGCCTGAATATGTTAAAGCAGCACATTGTCACACCAAAACACAAAACCAACACAGCAATAGCAGAATCCAGATGCTCAGTGGTTTCAAAAGAGCTTCAGCAGCTTTATGACGCCATCAAAGCTAAGTTTCCCAACACTTTCATCTTTGGAAAGAAAGAGGTCATATGCCGTTCTTGCAAGATGTCGCACGCCGTAAATCAGTTATGCCTAATACCAAATCTCACGAAACATGTCAATGGTAGCACTCATAACCGAAATGCAGTGCAAGCCAATTTGTCTTCAACTAGAGACATATCTTCATTCTTCATTCAACAGCCACGGGATCAAGCAAAGTGATCAACTCCAAAAGGACCAGGAAAGCAGCTACGTAATGGTTTTTTTCTTGAACGCTTTGAATACACAATAGATGGGAAAAAACTCATAGTCAACCCAAAACTTCTTTTGAACGATTCAAAGGCAGGAGAGGATAAAGGCCAGGTTTCCTGGTATCCGCAGCCACATTACAGTTTTGTTGTAGAAGGTGAGCAAGGCGTGACAGAAATGAAAGGGACCTTTCGAAGTGCAAAATGCTTGCGAAGTGCTGATGCAGGAACATTTGCGAATGACGTTTGCTCTGCTTGTAATGGAATTCCATTACTATCCTCTTTTAAGAAACGTTTACTGCTAAGAACAGAAAAGACCACAGAGGGAAGCAATAGAAACACGTCTAGAATCAGAGACGATTTCTAACACCAACGGAAATGAAACAGAAATTAGAAGAGCAAAAGCAAAGATTAGATTTCAAAGATTCACAACTATTTTTTGAGAAATCTAAGAATTTAAGGTTACGCATACGACAAAGAAGTCTCAGAGAGCAGCTTACCGAGTATGCTCGTTGTGGTTCGGTGAAAGCTGTTTGCCACGCCCTAGACAAAGCTTCAGAGAAGGGGCTTCTTGAAGATAAGAGGACGTTGAATGGCTTACTGGAAAGTGTGTCTCGCAACTTTCATGTCATGAAAAACGGTCGTTGCTACTCGTGCTCTCCGAAACTTTTCATGGAAGTTCTCTTAATGTGGGGGGGTCCGCGGATTGCAACATTTGTAGCATCAAATTTGTGTGGTCCAGAGATCCATTCTACATATCGCTGGCAAAATCAACATCGTGTTTCCTTAGCTGACGGTATAGTGCAATCAAATTTCAAGATTCTCGGTACCACATACAAAGATGCCATGAGTAACATCCAGGTTAAGAATGTTCCAGTTTTGGCAGTCGAGAGACGAGACAGCTATTGTTAGTCAAGTCAGTTATAGTGAGGCTACAGATGAGCTGCTTGGATTCTGTGGTGTCGATGGAGCTGATCACAAGTGTCTTGATAAGTTCACTATTGTTCTCGGAAACGGTGAACAAGGATACAACGCTATAGTTAACACATTCAGTGATTGCAAAATTGGTTCATTTGCGAGAGCTATTATTCTGAATCCACTACACCCCAACCTACCTCGGTTGACTGTGCTAACCATGCCCACCTGTAACAAGTTCCACATGGAATTTGTGTTTCATCAGTGGCAAGAAATAGAACGCTTGTATGAGCAGGAACTTGAGGATATCATCGGACCATTGATTGGTCACAGTTCTGATGGAGATTCGCGAAGAAGGCAGATCATGCTTCAACTTTCAACAGACAGAGTCAGTACCAGGTACCGTCCTATACCAGTAGACTTGGGGTTTGTGCTATCATGTAGAAGAGAAGACAGGGACAACGGCTATGTTGTTCGCGATCTCTGTGACCAAGACTACATTCATAACCATAAAAAGCTACTCAATCCTTTGGATCATGCATCAAGGATCTTAGGGTGCGTTTCTTTGGGAAAATCCGAAAACGGATTTGTGATCCCAGATCATATGGATTCTTCGACACCAAAGAAACGCAAAATCCGAAAAAGGATTATTTTGTCATGACAAGACAGGCTGGAGGCACGCAATATATACGTCAGAACGATATTTCTCTCGTACTGCCCAAGAATTCAACTAGAATGGAATACAAATAATTTATAAACAAGGACAGTATCTGCAGTAGTTCAAGTGAACTCGCTATTTGCGTTCACAGTTAGCAAAATCTTGTCCCTGAATTGCAGAAATGGTACACAAATGAAGTTATCCTGACGTGTCAATGCTTCTGTCTGTACTTTTGGAGAAAACTTTTCAAATATACGGAACAGAATAATCACCTGAATTTTCTTTTTCACGATCGAATGTTTTGTCACGCAAGATCGAGAGAAAATATGGCGAGACCAGTAAATTTGCATGGAAGACCGCTTGACAGATGTACTATTTTCGGATCCGTCCCCCAAAGAAACGCACGGATCATCAATTCTAAAAATCCGGATTTAGATTTGATCTGATGTATCCACTCGCAGTGTGGATTCTTCAGATCACTAATCCGTGATTAATCCATTTTCGGATTTAGGTAAAGAAACGCAAAATCCGTTTTTGGATACAAGAATCCGGATTTGGATTTTCCCAAAGAAATGCACCCTAAATGATCGGAGATTACCTAATGCATATGAACCACTTACAATTTAAGGGCCCGGTGGAAAAAGGGCGTAAGTGACGATTTGAGGTTAAAATCGAAATTGCTCCTATTTAGCTGAACATTGGCACACAGGCTGGTTTTCATGTGAGGAACGCCGTTGCACACTTATTTCTTGACCTGAGATCTAAAATTTGAAGAATTAGCGTATTACTTTTGCTTAAAACTGACACAAAGAAAACAACAGGACCGCGGATTCTAGGTTGAATTCCTTTGTTTTAGTTCAGGCAGAGAACAAAAGAAATCTTTCACGCATCACTTGAGCGAGGTTCAGTTCAACAACACTTTTCACGCAAAAGTAATACGCTAATTCTTCAAATTTTAGATCTCAGGTCAAGAAATAAGTGCGCAACAGTGTTCCTCACATGAAAACCAGCCTGTGTGCCAATGTTCAGCTAAATAGGAGCAATTTCGATTTTAACCACAAATCGTCACTTACGCCCTTTTTCCACCGGGCCCTTCAGTTGTCTGGCAAGTTTAATGTTGTTTGCGTTACATGATCGAGTTTTTATTGCTTCCGTTTTAGATGTCTGCGTTGTACTGGGACTAGTGTTTGAAAGTGAGGAGACTGGGTTCCATCGTCCTTCTTCCCTTTATCACCAAATAACTCACAGTTAAGACTGACCTTGGGGTTAACATTCACATGTAATGGCAAGCTTAATTAGGGTTAAATTCGAGCTAGGGTTACGGTGTGTTGAGGGTTAAATTTGAGCTAGGGGTTACGGATTGCTTAGGGTTAAATTTTTTCGAGGGTTATGGTGTGCTTAGGGTTAAATTTGACCTAGGGTTACGGTGCACTTACGGTTAAATTTCTCCTAGGGTTACGGTATGCTTAGGGTTAAATTTTACTTACGGTTAATGTGTGCTTAGGGTTATTAAGTTTGCTTAGGGTTAAGGTTTGCTTAAAGATACAGATGACTTAGGGTTCAAAGTTTCTTGGACATATAATAAAATAATTTGTGACAGCGAGAGTACAAACAAGGAGTAAACATAGAGAAATTTCATGGTAATGATTGCTTATATTAGCAAAAGCCTTACAATGCTTGCTTCATTCAGGAAATATCGGTAGTTATAACAGTTAACAACAAAACGTGTTTCAGAAAAAAAAAAGGAATCTATGATAGGAAAGAATGTAGATCTTAAAACAAGTTGATTCGCATTTAATATTGCTCGCTGAAATAAAGTCTAATGCATGAATTTCTTACACAATGGAATGTATAGCAGAAATTAAAACGTGTGAAAGCAAGGAAGATAAGGTAAACCTTTCGCGCTACAACGCGCTGACATGTCACAATGTAAACAGAGTAGAGATATCTCAGAAGACAAGGAATCAACAAGTAATTGTTGTGATATAACGAAGCCCCATGAAACAAAACATTGTTCGATCACTTCTCAAATACAAACAGCTAAAATAATAACGAATATGTTTCATAAGCAAAGTGAGATGAGTACAGTACGGCCTTTGTTTGGTTCGCACACGACAAAACGAATCGAAATTCTCAAACCACAGCAAAGCATGAAAGAAATATCTGAAGGTTCTACTCACGATTCTGGAAAATACAGTTTTTGTCCATCTTCCTAGTTGCATTCCCAACTCTGTAGTAGATACTTATGCGAATGATTGATTTGCTGACCGTCCGCTAGAATATTTCTCACAGAACAATGTTTATAAGATGACAATGTCAATACGTGCTACAACAATTCTGGCAAAGTCCCTGTGTAAACTGTTATGGAAACAACACAGATATTAGCCTCCTCCGCAGGCGTCTCAAACTGAAAAGAACCGAAGTAAACGAGAGAAACGCGAAAATAATGGGCCTCCTGTGTTATGCAAACCGGAAGCGCGAGAAACAAATTTCCGTAGGGGGGAGGGGAGGAGAGGAAAGAAAGAGGGAGACGCCTGCCACTTATCAACTAGTATGGACATGTCACTGTACCGCAGAGACATGTTACTGTACCCGGGGTAGGCTGGGGTGCGTTTGTCGACCCAGAAAATATATCTCGGGAGGGCTGCGTCGAAGTTTTGAAATATCACATGGATCACACTTTGTCATGGCGGAGACTCAAACGACTCAAAAGACAACTAAAGTTTACCGCAAAATTACAAAAATTCCCGTGCTCAGTACAGAATATAAGAAAACGCTGAGAGAAGTGAAACAGAAGAAGTTAGCCGCAGAAGTGAAAGAAGGCGAAATAGCGCTTTTGAAGGGAGATTTGAAAAGTCTGCGCGAGAAGAAGACTGCTGCTGCCGAAGAAACTGAAAATGTTTCACCTCCTACAACAACAACACCAACGAAAATGCTTCCTCCAGCTTCCAGCCAAGGATCTGTGAGGAGCATTATTTACACTCCAAAAGGAACTAAACGAAAAGGTATGATTTTGCATCGCTTTTTCGGATTTTTTGCTCGGAACCTTCTGTTTATGTTGTGTCGAGTATTCGATTCGAATTTCTACCCTTTTCTTTCGATCTTTGCGTTTTCATTCGTGAAGTTATCCAGCCGTAATACACAACTAGTAGTCCAATAACATCTATATAATTGCGTGTATTTCCTCCCTGGAGTACTCGTTTGAAGCCTCCATTGAAATAAAGCGAGCGAACAAACTTTCGTTGCCTTTCAAACCGACCCTTTTATTTTAAACTTAAGTTATTTGTATGAAGTTGTAAGACTATTTTGTTAAATCATTCCTTACTATTGTCTTAAATTCCAGTGACTGAAACATACTACAAATTCAGAATGGACCTCAGCAAGGTGTTGAGCACAGTCATTAGAGTGCAAGAGACTAGTGAACTGAAGGTAGCAGATCTATTTGAAGCTCTATTCAAAGTAGCCCCAGCTGTAAAACAAATGGAACAGAAAAAAGTACTAAGGACTGTTTCAACCATTTACTGAAAGACGCTGAAATACAGAGGGAGGAAACGAGAGTAAGTATACAAACAAATAAGCTTTAATGTGTTGTATGGCACTTATAATTTCTACTTGTTTGTATATAGAAGAGATAAAATTGGAATAGATTCTTGGCAAGATCTTGCAAGAACTTATAAGATCTTACAAGATCTTGGTAACATGTTCAACCTGAGAAGAATGCTTAAAAAGTTTTTACGTAATAAAAATGACTTAATAAAAAGTTTTTACTTTTTATGTTTTTATGGATTTTTATTGTTTTATTAGGCTTAGTTACTTTTTCGAATTGTAAATTTGTTATTTTAACCTTCTTTTAGTTTAAAACATGTAAAGCGCCATTGAGCTTCAAGAAATGGCGCTATATAAATCTAGTATCATTATTATTATTAGTATATTAAATAATTTTCAACGTTCGAATTTCAGGGGATACTACAGTGGTTTGGCTCTGATCCCTTTGCAAAGTGAAGATGAAAGTGGAAAAACAAATGGTAATGAACTTGGCTTGAGAATTTGATTTGGTAAATCCATTCCCTGCTAGTAGAGGCCTCTTTCTCTGCGATATCAGGATTTCAAGTGAAATTTGGCAGGGAACTCCTTAGTCCGTTCATTGATGTTCTTTGAATCACATGACAGGCTTTTTAAAGGAAAACAAATTGACAGTCAACAACACCTTTCGGGTGCAAGTGTAGGTATTCCACAAAAAAATACCCTGCCTAGATAGAAAAACAAAATTAAAGTTTCTTTCTTGTTTCTTTCTTGTAGATCAGGCTGAGGAAAATATAACATCACCTTTACACAAAGCTGTTAGAAGAGGTATAAAAACCACGATCTGTGCCAGTTTCCAGACAAAGTGTCACATAATTGCTGTTAGTCCAAAGTAAACCCCTCAATTAGGGCAAATGTCATCGGAAATGAGCAACGATCAGATTTTAATGTGTTGTTTCTTTATAATAGCATGTATGACATTTTGTAATAGCCTTTAGAAAAAAAATTGCCTTCCAGTATACAAGACCATAATATAATTCTCTGCCCATGGCTTGAAGTTATAAAATTATCAGTCTTAATTTTATGCCTTTAGAAGGTGTAGATAATCAAAAAGCCAATTGAGGCCAATTGAATACCCTTTATTCTTTATAGCAAATTAAATGTAATTATGGTGCTTTTTTACAGAAGACACTGTGGCAGAACCAACGTGTAAAGGCCGCCTAAATTTTCAAGGTAATTTTAACTCTTAGTTGTAATGGATATGACTCTGGTATGCTCTGGATGTTTTCATCAATTTTGAAGTACAAACCCTATGTTCTAGTGATGTTTAGCATTTATAACAAAATGACACTATTTGATTGGTAAGATGTATGGTCAAGATATTTTTTATTTATTTCTGTTTAAGGAAACCTGCAGTCTCAGCCATCTCAAATTCAGACCTTCTCGGCATCATCACCAACTTTAGATATGCAGCCCCTTCAAGTGGATGAATCTCCAGTTACCTCTCTTGTTTCAGAAATGGATGACTTGGCTTTGTCTAGTTTAGGTATGGTACAGCTGTAGTAATGCACAAAACAAATCATTGTAAAGATCATTAAAAGTTCTTTTAAATGATACGGAACAAAAATCATTGCAATTAATGGTTACAAAATCCTCCCCTACTACAGTGTATATCACAGAAATGCTTACTAGTCAATAAAATCATTTATAGAAAAATTATTTTATTTTTTTTTCTTCTATTGTAGATCTCTCACAGCAATTCACAACTATCACTGATAGCCTATGCGCAAACCAGAAACAAATAGAGCATCTAGATGACAAAAAAAGACAGACCGAAGAGGAGTCAGCTCTCTCTGACAGGATAACAGAACTGGAGGACTACATATGCAAATATGAAGCAGCAGCAAGTACAACAATAGCAAAACAAGAAGAACTGATTGAGTTGTACAAGGATATTGCAAAATCTGGAAGTCTCCTTGGTGGTATGTTGTCTCTTTCTGAAAGAGATGCAATCAAGGAAGAAGTAAAGAAAACAAAACAGTTGTTTAACCTTGGAATGAGAGGGAATGAAGTGAAAGATCTTGCTGGAAAGTTTGATCCCTTGCTGTTCCACAAGCTTGTGCAGCAACTTGGAGAGGAGTGCCCCACCATAACAAACATTTTAGAACAGCTTGTACTGTCATATAATACATCACGGAACACCATGAAAACTGTCTCCATGAAAATGAAGTCAGCTGTCCATCTTCTAGCTCAACTGATACACATCCGTGACCAGAGGAGTGGAAACGACATCCCTGTACTATTTGGTTTGCTATGCATGAGTTATGGAGCTGGTCCATCCATGATTCAGTTGTTCCAGCATCTTGGGCTGTCAGAGTCCTTCCAAGTTTTGTAAGCATTTTTGTTGTCCTTTTTTCCATTTCTTTAATGCAGATTACATTGTACATGCCTGTTTTATCAAGTAACTCAAGTGGTGTACTGGTATTATTGATATGGCGGGTATGATACTTTGATTGTTGGTACCTAACTAAGTTCAGATTTTAGTAAGTTCAAATTTGCTTTGATAAATACAATAATATATGAGGCTGTGGTAATATGCTTATGGTGGCTTTACAGCCTTTGTAACTATTTCTCCTGACTACTGCCTTTTGGAGAAAAAATATTACACTGAAATCTCCAAAAGGCAGTAGCCAGGAGAAATACTTACATAGGTTGTAAAACCACCAAATCATCGCAACATCATAATATTTATTTCTCACATCCACCTTGCTACATGGCCAAGAGACCAAGTTAAATCAAACTTACCTAGACAATTATAATTGGATGGCTCAGCACTGGCTAAAATTATTTCAATTTCTTGTATGCTTGTTTAACAGGACCGGTATACTGAAGCAACAACTTGCTCATTATAAGGACATCATACGCCTTAGAGTGCCAGACTGTCAGCCTGTCAGCCTGTCATCACCTACCAGGACAACATGCAGTTGAAAAGAACATCCCTGCGGCATCTCAGGCTCTCGAAGTTACAAAAAGAAAAGGTCAAGCAAGGGAAAATGTGGGATTTTACCGTCAGGGGCTACCGTGCAGCCAGCACTGAAGATATTGAAGATCTGTTTGAGGATGCAGCCACAGCGGTTTTGCCCCAGAGAGATGTCCGACAATTGACCTATGACGACACTAAACTTGGTAAGATAATTACAGGATTTGAGTTTAAAAAAATAATAATAAGCTTTAAGGGAATAAGGAGGAGAAAAAGGGCCAACTAAATTACAGAGTTACCATACTTTATTCAACGGTGTATTTCATGCAGCTGATTGGTCCTTCTAAAGTGACATAGCCAGCCACATGGAGAGACAAAAATGCAAGTCACTAGCTGACAAAAGTGTAGTTTAAAGCCCTGGTAATTGAATTTTGTTATGTTTCAGAATGTAACAAAGATCAGTTTGAAAGGTGGACTGCCTTTAAGGAGAGGAACATGTTACGGAGACTAGACTTGGCATTAAATAAAGTGCAGATGACAAAAGATGAGATAAAAGGTGCTTCAAGTGATGTATTAAAGGCTCAAGAATCTGCAGAATCTCCTTGTGCGGCTTTCCGAATCGATATCCCCCCTGTGCTTGAGGATTTCCCTGATCAATCTAGGGTCAAGGCACCGATTTATCCTCTTCCACTGTCGCATGAAAATCAGTGTACAATTGTGGGCACAGCCAGCAATCTTGAACTTTTCTCGAGTGAGTTTGGTTTTAAATCAAGTAAAGCAAAGAAATATTTGCCTCTGAAAAAAAGTGGTAAAGACTTTGACTTAGAACGAGCTTATCAGCGATATGCCTTTCTGAAAGCCCTTGAACAGCACAAAGTACAACAAAACCAGTATGAACACATCCTGAGACACGAGGCTGTAGATGAGAGTCACCTGGAATTTGTGGAACATGACACTGTAGATGATGACATTGATGCTGATGAAAATGTAGATGACTGATGCCATGTGTCATCATTATAGTTACTTTAATTAGCTAGAAGAATTGTTCTGAAAAGTATTTATGGTGAGGCATAAGTAATAAGCCTAGGAAGCATCTGTTTATAATCGTAAACCCCTCATGTTGGAACTAGAAATCCTTATGCCGACTTAGCACAATCAGAGATGACCATATGTGATTTAGTGCTATTCTAATTACACTATGACAATTTAAATCACCATTTTTTGCTGCATTTCAGTCACTTTGCTAGTTTGGGTGCGTGAAGTCATTGTGAATAGCCATGTTGGGGGTCAAAGTGTAATGTAACAAAATTTCTTTTTTGTGTGTAAGTAGCTTTAAAACTAGTCAATTCCTGGGCAGAGTCCTTAGTCCCAGTTTATACATAGCATTTTGTATACACCTATTTCAGAAAAGGTCGCATTGTCACAACTGTCTGTTGTAGCCCACGATGCATCATGGGAGCAAATAGTTATATCAAAACAGAATCATGGACACTGGTTTTCAGGACAAAAAGCCAGACGTATCACCCTACTTTATGGCAAATGATCCTACAATATTGCTCGCAATATTTGTTTTACTAGATTAACATGAGAATTTCGTCTTTTTTAGTTTCTTCCATGATGCACCACAGGCTGCTATAACAGACAGTTGTGATGGTGCAACCTTTTCTGAAATAGGTGTATAGAGGTTTTGTATAACTGTTATTACTAGTTGTAAATTAGGATGGAATATCCCTCTCAGGTCCTTGGCCCTGGTTTGTATATAGCATATTGTATATAGATTGTTGACCATCTATAATTAAGATTTTGTATAACTGTTATTAATAGTTGTAAATTAATTAGGATGGTATATCCCCTTCGGGAGGCTAATCGTTGTTGCAAGTCCCTGTACACAGTATATAAACTATACTACATTAAAATAAAACTCCCAGAGATGCCATTTCGATCTTCCACTTTCAGCTAGAGAATCGTGCAGATTTACCGTAATTCCACGCATTTTGATCATGGGCTGTTTTCATGCAGTCGTTGAAGTTATGCTATAAAAATCTCCCGCCTTTTTTATTCACTCGAATTGGCACCTCCAATGAATTTTCCCATACTTTATTGAGCATGGTCGCATGCACAGACATTTGGCCAAAACGTGACAACTCCTGAATTGGATCTGTGTTTCTTGCAAATAATAATCAATTCTACTTTCGAGTCTGTTAGAGGAACGTTTTTGATTGGATGATTTTTCCCGCCATTTTTTAACTCTCGCGCGTGTAACACAGGAAGCCCGCATAAATATTTCACTCTGAGCTGAAGAATATGAATCTCCGTTATATTAAGAGATAAGTTGTGCAGAAAGTAAATAATTTAAAACTTTTACAAATATCACTTCAGATAATTCCACGCATTTTGATCATGGGCTGTTTTCATGCAGTCGTTGAAGTTATGCTATAAAAATCTCCCGCCTTTTTTATTCACTCGAATTGGCACCTCCAATGAATTTTCCCATACTTTATTGAGCATGGTCGCATGCACAGACATTGGGCCAAAACGTGACAACTCCTGTATCTGTGTTTCTTGCAAATAATAATCAATTCTACTTTTGAGTCTGTTAGAGGAACGTTTTTGATTGGATGCATTTTTCCCGCCATTTTTTGAACTCTCGCGCGTGTAACACAGGAAAAAAAGATTTCACTCTGAGCTGACGAATATGAATCTCTGTTATATTAAGAGATAAGTTTTGCAGAAAGTAAACATGACCGCAAGCCTTACGTGGAAAGAGTTACGCGAAAAGATAGGAATTGCTGCGGTAAACAAAGAGTTAGACGAGCGAATCAAGCGTATATTTGGCACACTTAGAGATATTGCTTCCTTGACTTCAGGTAAATCTCTAACCGAGAAAGTGTTGGCACTCAAAGAATCTTGGATCGACGCAGTTGACCAATATGAACGCAGTGTTTTGCACCTAGCGGCACTAAATGGAAACACTCGACTAGTATGTGCTCTGATAAATGCTGGAGCACATATTAATTTGAAAGATGGAATCGGGCAGACCCCACTTACTCTTGCTTTGCACATGGGACATTCTAATACCGCGAAATACCTGATAGAATACGGAGCGTCAGTATGTGACAAATTCTACGACGACACCATTCCTCCTCTCGAAATTACGATCGTAAAAGAAAACCATGCTTTGGAGGCACAAGTAAGAGAGAAGATTCGATATGAAAAAGAGATCGTTCAAAAGGTTGCCTCGTTATTTCGGGAAACGGCTATGGATATCGATCAAAGCGAAAACGTGCAGCCCGAAGTTCGCAATCAACCGGAAGCCGCCAATCGCCAATGTGTGAACTTGCGCTCTCTGAATATCAACGTGGGCGACCAGAAGAACACTGTAACTATACAGAGCTGCGCAAATAAGTGTCCTGATCTCTATGCCTGCCATACACCAGGAGGTGGCGACTTCCATAATCGGGCGTACTTAAATGAGTCCATAGCACGAATCGCTGGACAAGGTGGATTTTGGCATGTCCTTGAAAATGTTATGAAGCGCCCAACAGTAAATCCAACATCATTTGGAAAAGGCAAGTTCAAGGAGAACAATTATAACAATAACAAAGAGGCATTATTAGACTACGATGATGGCCTTTCAGTGGCTCTGATCAAGACTTTTCAGCAGTCCACATTTTTCCCTACGCCAGCTGAACTTGACGATTGTTTTGAAAGTACTCAGTCTCATAATGAGATATTAATGAAAAAACTAGATGAATGGATAAGTCATTGTTCCAAAAGTGAACAATTTGTATACCACTCACAGGTAATTAATGAGCTTGTCCCTATTACTAGATGGTATAAGGAATCAATTAGAAATGGAAATGGGATTGCCATAGAAGGCGTTTGGATGCTTTTACCAGCACTGTATGTCGCAGTTGGAAAAACTAACTATAAGGATGAAGCATTTACTCAAATTGTTAACTCTATAGCAAAGTGGCCATTGGCATTCAGGAAACTTTACCAACAGAATCGAACAGTAAAC
This sequence comes from Siderastrea siderea, assembly GCA_964030785.1. Lineage (NCBI taxonomy): Eukaryota > Metazoa > Cnidaria > Anthozoa > Scleractinia > Rhizangiidae > Siderastrea > Siderastrea siderea. The sequence continues at coordinate 38,488,139 of OZ034969.1, forward strand.
CTTGATGGTAAGCAGGGGAGGCAGTTAGCTGGTGATGAATGGGTTGAAGATTTTCTTGTTAGGCCAATCAAGCAATTTGCATCTGCACAATCATCATTCAATATGGTAGACCTAATGTCCTGCAGCACTAACTTATTGGAAATGAACAGGACAATGTACAAAAGTAGAGAAGCTTTTGATTTGCACTCAACAAAGAAGCACAAGAAACCAAGCTCCACCTATGACCAACTGAAAGTTGCACAGTTTGCCCTGAGAGAAGGATGGTTTGATGAAAAGGAGTCAACAACTGTGTTAAAGTATCCCTGGGGAGATGTCAAATGCAAGCCTGGTGAACAAGTGTCTGCTAGATACCTGAATGCTTACGAGAAAGGGAACAATAAGGCAAAATTAGAGTTTTCTGGATTTCTTCATAGGAAGTATCCAAATGACATGTTTTAATTGATTTCTTTGAGATGTCTCAATATAGGCTTCAATGATATTAACATGCAGATATGTGTTTTGTTTAAACTAACGAATACCCTTTGGGTCCCTAAGGGAGGGACCACTAGAAAACTTAGGGGAGAGTGCACATTTTTTTGCTGGCACAAAATTTTGGTAGTACTTCACATATGGTACTACCAAGGGTACTCTGTATGAATCTCTCTCGTGTCTTATAGAACGAGTATATACGGTAGTACAGTTGGTTGTACCATACATGAAGTACTTAGGAAAGTTTTGAGGCAAAGCAGCTGGTGTTCCGATATCTTTTCAGTGGTTTTCATGGTAGTATTGTTTGTAGTTAGTTCATTCACTCAATTTAAGTTCCTAATGGTCCATGAGAAGAGTGGACAAAAAAACATATACAAGCAACATGCTGAAGTATTCAATAGCTGATTATGACTAGTGTAATTTTCCAAACTGTATCAATTGTCACATATGCATTGATGACATACATAGACAGCAAAGAATGTTTTAGCTTGTTGCTGAGACATGTATTGTCTTTGAAAGTCTCTTAAAAATCGGTGTGGTAAAGCCTAGTGTATGTACACTAGCGACATAAGCATGGCATCACAAACAAAGAAAATTTATGAAAGAAACACACACAACTATAGCATTTACGTAATGCTAACATATTACGTTTAAAACCCTCAGCATTTCTGCTATTTTCTGACAGATTTACATTTTTTAACATATTGCCATTATGTAGATAGTGTGCACCAGGCTTTTGTTACAGTCATCACGGGAAAAAAAATGGTATTCCAACATTGGACTATACTGGGTCTATCACATGTTTAACATTGGACCTTCTGGGCTAGTTATGAAAGTGGTACCAATGATATACCAATTTGGAATTCCACTTTTTTCCCTGTGCACGTTCTAGAGCTGCATTTTACGTTAATTGTATTATAACTGTATTATCTCTATGGTTAAGTCAATGAATATTGTATTAGTAGACTTATATCAGTCAAGAGTAGGCCACACCATGGACAAGATCAAATATGAAAATAAATGTAATCATTAAACCTTCTCATATTTCGTGATGCTCAGATTGAACTCCATGACAGCATGGGCTTTCGGACCCAGACAGACATTTATAACTAGACTGCTCCCTTTCTTGTTCATCTTTTCTGATAAGACTTCCTCCACAATAAGCAAATGTAAAAACTTGTCAAGCAAAGAGAGCGGAACAAATTTTTTGCTCAGGCTACCAAATGTTGAATACTCGCGTAACTGAGCAATACTTTTCTGATTGCTGCCAGCTAAGAAAAGCTTAAGCTGCTTGACTGTTATGTCTGTACCACTTAGCTGCACCAGTGCCTGCACAACTTTCAAAGCATCTGATGTACCATCAGTTATTTGGTATGAACCACGTTGTTTGCAGTTATCACAGCCTGTCAAACAAACAAAACTTTCCTGAAGTTCTCCAAAATAGGCCATGATTTTCTTGTGACGGCACTGAACAGGGTCTTCCAGCATCACAATCAAGTCATTCAAGTTGCCATGCTGGTCATTTCGCAGCTGAAACAATTTAAGGAGAGCATTCTTGTCTGAGTGACTGTAATACAGACGACAGTGGGATGGCAAGCCATCCCGTCCTGCTCTGCCACATTGCTGATAATATTCGTCAATTCCAGTTGGCATTTTAGCATGAATGACATATCGAACATTGGATTTGTCTATCCCCATGCCAAAAGAAGAATTTGCTACAATGATGTTGACTTCCCCATTCATCCACTTGGTATGACTGGCTACTTTCACCTCCTCAGATAGCTGCCCATGATATTTGACAACATTGATCCCCCGTTTAAGTAGTTCTGCATGTACATTTGACACATCATGGGGCAACACGCAGTAAATAATGCCACTGGCACCTTTTCTTTCTTGATCTTTGACATAGGATGCTAAGTCGTCATAATAAAATTTTCCTGATCTGTCCACAACTTCAAGGAAAAGATTGTCTCTGTAAACAGTTCTGCGGTGAATTGTGAATCCACCAAAAATTTCTTTGAGATCCCTCTCAACCCTGCTTGGCACAGTAGCACTGAGCAGTAGCTTTGGACATCCAGCTCTTGAAATACTTTCACAAACATTTTTATACACAGGTCTGAAAGTGTTCCCCCATGTAGAAATGGTATGGGCTTCATCGAAAACGATTCTTTCTAGTTTGTCCGTTGTATTCAAAGTGTCGATAGCAAGACGAAGCGGTTCTCCAGCCGCCAAGCACTCTGGTGTTGTTAAAATAACTTTAAAATCGTCAAGTTTATTTAGCTGTTCATCTCTGACACTCTGTGGTACATCACCGGTAAATCTACACGCGGTAATTCCAAGATTGATGCAGCGCTGAAGCGTGTCGTCCACTAACGACTTGATAGGTGTAATTACTAGTGTTGGCTTCGAAGCCAATACGGCCGGCAGCAAGTACATCAGTGTTTTTCCTCCGCCTGCTCCAACAATGGTTAGAACATTATTGCCACTCATGGTAGTAACTATGGTTTCCTTCTGAAGAGGCCTAAAGGAGTCATAGCCAAAGTAGACACGGAGTGTTGCATCAACAAGTTCAGTGTTTATATCAAGGTGATCAAGAGAGAGATTTGCCATTCCTTCCTCCGCTCGATCAGCAATAGGCAGCGCTTCATCTTCAAGTGCATTCATCGTTTTTTCGATTAATTGTACAGCCACGAGTTCTCCATCTTCAATCGCGTTGTATTTAAAACGATCTTCTCTTTCGTTTGTGACAACGATTGAAGTCGGATCCTTCGGCTTCAAAACGTTCATCTCTTTCAGAAGAAAGCCCATTTTAACGGCTGCCTCAAATACGGAACTTGCCTTCACAGTGACCTCCAAGCCACTATTTCGAACTCGATAAGACTGAAAGCTATCTTCTTTTAGCGGAGGGAGAGAAGCGGTTTTCGCGAGCAAAGCCTCGATGTTTCCAATGTCAGCCATTTTGAGTGTGAAGAAAGCTGGCGAAAAAATACAGCACTACCCCCGAACCAAAAAAATTGCTTGACCCCATCCCAGCAATAAAAATTTGTACGACAAATTTTGAGCTCCTACACCCGACTAGTAGAAAATTGCTATGCGCTGTGAAGATGCGCAGTTCGGCCGGATGTTCTCTTTATATGGCAGGCGTCTCTCTTTCCCTCTTCCCCCCTCCGCGCTTCCGGTTACTCGCGCTTCCGGTTCACATAACACAGGAAGCCCGAGCCCATTATTTTCGCGTTTCCCTCGTTTACTTCGGTTCTTTTCAATTTGAGACGCCTGCGGAGGAGGCTACACAGATATCAGAATAGTTCATTTTTCTCGATGAGCAGCTTGCAATTCTTGTTTTCTACAATGTTATCCCGCTTTTATCAGTCTGCAATAGCTTGTTTCTCGTGAAGAGACGTATCCAGTTCACAGGTTGTCAAAGATTAAACTTTCTTTTCCTTGCAATGCATTCTGGGAAATTTGTAACCACTTTGAGCGGGAAAGATATACGGCCTAGCCATAGCAATACAACATATAAGTCTCCAGCAAGGCAAAAATCTCTGCCGAAAACTTTGTATGCCGTTGCTTTTAATGCCGAAACTCACAGAATTGTACCTTGTTCCCTGCTGGAGACTCTTCACGATGTACAAAGCTGGGCTTTCTGTTATGCCCTAAGCTCGGTTCTTTGAGACTTAAAGCGCCCAATTGAGCCTTCCTGGGCTTCATGATGCCCCAGGCACTTTGCAAACCGTGGAAACAAACTTTCCTGCTAGAAATTTGGCTCTTGCATCGCAATTCTACTTCGCTTTTTGCAGGAGCTTCAATCAAACGTCCGCACTCGTATCGAATCATTCGAAAGAAGGACGATGGAACCCAGTCTCCTCACTTTCAAACACTAGTCCCAGTACAATGCAGACATTTAAAACGGAGGTAATAAAAACTCGATCATGTAACGCAAACAAAATTAAACTTGCCAGACAACTGAAGGGCCCGGTGGAAAAAGGGCGTAAGTGACGATTTGTTAAAATCGAAATTGCTCCTATTTAGCTGAACATTGGCGCACAGGCTGGTTTTCATGTGAGGAACGCCGTTGCGCACTTATTTCTTGACCTGAGATCTAAAATTTGAAGAATTAGCGTATTACTTTTGCGTGAAAAGTGTTGTTGAACTGAACCTCGCTCAAGTGATGCGTGAAAGATTTCTTTTGTTCTCTGGACCGCGGATTCTAGGTTGAATTCCTTTGTTTTAGTTCAGGCAGAGAACAAAAGAAATCTTTCATGCATCACTTGAGCGAGTTCAGTTCAACAACACTTTTCACGCAAAAGTAATATGCTAATTCTTCAAATTTTCGATCTCAAGTCAAGAAATAAGTGCGCAACAGCGTTCCTCACATGAAAACCAGCTTGTGTGCCAATGTTCAGCTAAATAGGAGCAATTTCGATTTTAACCACAAATCGTCACTTACGCCCTTTTTCCACCGGGCCCTTCAATTAGTGTACAACAGCTTCCCTCTTCTTGACCAGGGTCTTGGTAAAAACGACATCAAGCGCAAAGACAGGCAAAACTGGAGGTCAGTACAAAAGATCACATTTCCTAAGGTTCGAGAATGTTTGCGAAGATTAATGGAAGGAGAAGTGCAAGAACATCCTCCAAATCCAGCGCTACTTGGTACGCAATCCTACCTTCTCATTGTTTGGTACTACGTCAAACTCTGCTGCAGCATTATTGCCTCACTGACATGTAGAATCAAGTATGCTGCACTTGTCTGTCATTTCCTTGGAATATGGCACAATAACATCCATCGCCATGAAAGGTTAACGGTTCGAAAGAACTTTATTACAATGGAGATGTACAAGGACATTCTTATTTCTTGTCACTTTGCAGTTATATTGATCTGCTATATGAGGGACAACTCCCCAGATCAAGATTGCAATTTAGATCTAACTGGCTCTGACGTGCTCGAAGACTTCTGGAGTAAGAATGGTCAGTGGGTAGGGAACCATCATAATTACAACTTTGGAGACCTGCGAAGGAACACATCGCACATGATTCGTCTTGAGGAAATTCGCATCAACCCAAATGCACCTGATTTTGCGAAGCCACATCCCAAGCAAGAAAGTATCTGGCACCATCAGTATCCAGATGGTTACGAGAGAGCTAACATGAAGGCCTACCCAGCAGTTGACTCTGAAATCACTACGTGGCAAGAAGGTATGGAAGAAGCTAGAGCGCTAGCACGAGGGCTTGGAATGGCTCCAAGAGATGACCCGCATGAGTCAAGTGACGATAGCAACGGTGATGATGGTGGTGAAGGTCCTGACTTGTTCTACCGTCCATTTCATTATCCACCAAATAAGTTTGGTGACATGAGTGGCAATGACGATGAAGAGCATTCAACATCAGACTGTGATGAAAGTGATATCAGTGCCTGTGGAAAAACCTTGTCAGGTAAGGTCTAAAGTATGTCAACTTGATAACGTTCGTGACAGTTTTAACAGTAACGCAGTTATTAAGCTTACATCGCTTTTTTAGGTTACATCCTCTTCATTAGTTGACTTGGAAGGAGTACATGTACAAGGAGATGACCTTGACATGGACAGTGTCATCAGGGCTGACAACACCCCACACGATACCGCTCCTACAGTGACAATACCAGTCCGTGGTGGTAAAGTATATAAGGCGACTTTGGTGTCTTTGATGAACCAAGATCCACACCTATCACATGAGCGGTAAGTTTCATTGCCATGTTACAGCATCGTATCATACAGTTATTTATTTATTAATTTTATTTATTTATTAATTTTATTTATTTATTAATTTTATTTATTTATTTATTTTATTTATTCCATGCCCCTGGTTTCTTGCAGCAACTCAAGTCCCATACTTAAAATTACGATTCATAGCCTTTAAGCTGTTTAAACCATTTGATTTATTTTGTTCATGCACAACAGACTTGAAAGAGTGAGACAACGACAGGAGTACAGGCGGGCTTCAGATGCTAATGCGACGCCAGCAGGTGGTACAGTTGAACTTTTCAACGACCATGCTGTGATTGACCGCGAAAATAGATTGTTCCCCTTCGGTAACCTGGTTCGCTTAGTTTGTGCCGGTCAACACGGACAATTGGAGTACAAGCGACCAGTAAGCTACCAAGATCCAAAACGAGTGGCTATCACTTCCTATTTCAACATGTACAGTGGCGTTGAGGGTCAGCGGGGTGCGTTTAAAAGTACATCCGACCTTCGCGAGGTCTGCTTCACTGACATCATCACCCACGTTAACATGATCATCGAGGCAGACGGAACCCTCAAAATTTCAGAAGAAGAACTTGCAGAGGTTGAACGCACCACTTTCTCCCTGATCCAGGAACCCTCTAATCAAAATGTACAGAGAACGCGAAGACGCTTGAACAACCAGTATGCCAGTGATTCCGGAATTACAAGAACGGTGGTATCTCCAGACGAGTCGCACACAGACGGTCCGCGGAGGTCACAAAGAATGCGCACAGTAGTTAACTATCACAAAGCATAGTTTTGAGTCAAGTAGCTATAGAAAGTTGTAAATAAAGTATGCGAGCGACTTCGAGATTATGGGAATGGCAGTATGTCCTGTCAAGTCACTTACAGACGGTCCGCGGAGGCTGCAAAAATGCGCACAGTTGTGCAGTTTGGAGTCGAGTTTAGATAGCCAACAAAAGTTGTAAATACGTTCAGCAAATGTATATTATTGTTTGGTTCAGATTATGTTTCAGTTCCAGTATAATGATACAAACAAGTTCAATGTTATGCAAACTGTGCTTTCTCAGCTGCCATAATGATGGTATTTACCCAAATAGGCTAAAAGGTGAAAACTTGATGTAGGCAAAGAATAAAACATTGCGTGACAAATACTGTCTTAAACGGTGTACTGTCTTGTCTGGAACAGGGTACCTTTTTTGCAATTTTTCTCTGGAACAGGGTTGCAAATTCATCATTTTTTCTCTGGAACAGGTCCAGAGTCTCAGGGACTCAGCGGATCACCCCCGTAGTAAAATTAAAGGAGTACCCCCCCGGGGTTACTGGCTTCCATAGAATGCACTGAACACAGTCTATTTTCTCTCTTCCAGTTGCTTTGTTGTGAGCGTTGTCATTCTCCAGTTGCTTCTTTGTTCATTGGTTCGTCGTTTCTTGGTAAGTAAATGATTTCTAATCAGAGATTTCTATGTGTGATTTACCATAGCCTGAAGGAAATGTGTGCTGTTTCTGGATTCCATAGAATGCACCCAACACGGTCTATTTGTTGCGGATCTGCGACTATGCTGAACAGCTGAAAGCCACATTTGAGTGCACTTACTCGTTGCGGGAACAATCTACATGAAGTGAGCCGTCCTAACTGGCCATTGAGCCAAAGAAATCTGATCTTTTGTGATCACAAAACAACAAAGAAAACAAGCTGTGGAGCTTGGTGGCTGTTGAGCCAACTGACCCATTGTGGTCTCAAATATTCAAATGAACCGAGCCGTGGAGTTTGGTGGCCATTGAGCCAACTGACCTGGTGTGGTCTTAATTCAAGTGAACCGATTAAGAAAACTCGCTGGCAGAGCTGTCATGCTATCAAATCATAGGAATGGATCTTAACTTCAGAACATCATGTTATAAAATCTACATCGTATCTCTTTCAGTTTCCTCAAGATACCGAATAGATTGACATGTTTCATTACATTTTCCCTTGGAGGTATTCATGTTACTGTTAATCTTGCTCATTCAGTTTCTGAACTACATTGTAAATGAGTAGATTAACATGTTCTGTTGCATTTTTCTTGTAACTACTCAAGTTACTATTTTCATAAGATGAAATCATTGAAGCTGTGTTAAACCTGGATACAGTTAAAGTATGCTATGACACGCAAACACAAAAACCTTTTTCACATCGAAAAAATTTACTTCTGTTTCATAGCATTGTCAACTTCAAAACATCACATTGTTATAAAATCTGCATAGTATCTCTCTTTCAGTTTCCTCAAGATACATTTACCCATTTGCCCAAAATCATCAAGGTTACTTTGGACATTTGCGGGTGTCCTCAGGGAAAAAATTCATATGTGCGCTATTTTAAAGGAAAACATGCCAAACTATATATATATAGTTAGAACGATTAATGAACGTAGATTTTGGAAAAAATATGAATTGCCGGTTTCTTCAATTCTGCAAAAGAAAATCGCCAACAACCGAGAAAATGATCATGTCTCATTTAATTGAATTAACAGGGTATCAAATCCAAATGCATTGGCAAAATAACTACACAGTGTTAATCAAAAAAAACCTGTTAATCACAAAGGATCAATCATTGGAAGTGCGTGAGCATTTTTCGATATTATGACTGGTTATTTTTTAATTAATCTGTCAAGTTCAAGCAGCAAAGAATACGCAATGCACATTGCATTGAAGATCGCCACGGGTGAAACATTACAAATTTGAAAAATCCCCAATACACTTTGGTCTCACAACATCTAAGGAATATTCCGGCCAACTTTCACAGAAATCTGCCAAATTCTGATACCGTGTTAAGCATAGATCTGAATGAATGATGCATGGTCATTTTCGCATTCATTTTTGCAATTTTCATTTGTGGAATTTCAAAACCAGCAATTCATATTTTTTTTTCCGAAATCTACATTTATAAACCTTTCCAATAATATATAGTTTGCCGTGTTTTCCTTTAAAATGGTGCACATACGAATTTTTTCCTGGAGGACACGGGAAAATCTCATAGCCACCTCATTTCCAATCCACCAATACTTGCACAGGGGGGGTCAATCCTTCCATCTTCTGGAAGAGGAAAAAACATCAAGGGGCTCTTAGTGGGACCCAAGGGATCCAATTACAATAAGAGTAACAACTCGGTTACAAGATGCTGAAAATGAAACAGCAAATACAATTTATGTAAGAACCATTTAAAAGATGCTTGTACAGATTGCTTTTATAATATCAGACAAAATCTCAACTGTAAACCTTAGCCCTTTCCTGCCCAAGGTAAATGCCAAGTTTTTCTAAATTGGCAACGATGAACTGGTAGACCCCATGTGATATACCATTTGAAAGGTAATTTCGAGGGTGTGCTGCAAATCACACTAACAGGGATGGAGGATGTCTTAGATTAGACTGAGAAGTGTCGAAAATTAAAAAAGAAAAACGTGTAAAATTTTCCTATTCCTCATACATATTGGGTAAACCCCTAAACTATAGCTAAATTTGCAGCTCTCAGTGCACTGCTTGTTGTCAGATATCAACTTGAACCTAAAATTACAAAGGGAAAATGTTCCAAAAGTTGGAGGGGTGGTAAATCAAGTCTCATATAGGAGAGGAGTTCAATTTTATGCCTTCAGTGTGTAGATCTTTCCAAGATCTTTTGGTTGTGCAAATTTCACACAAATTGACCAAATACTGAGCATGTAATGGCATCTTGTCCCACATGGCACTCTTGGGTGGGAAAGGGTTAAAATGTTATTTATGTAGTCACTTGCAAAAAGTGTAAAGCTCAGTGCATAGGTGCTACAGCAAATGAGTTCAAGGTCAGATTGCATAATCACAAGCCGGCAATGTTAACTAATAAGACCATGTATGAATTAGTCGCCCATTTCAATAAGGAAGAACATCACATCGTGTCTGTCTAAATTTATTGTGACCGACAAAATTATGAAAGTTGAAATAACATCAATAGGCGTCTACGCACTAGGAAGGCTTTTTGGTGCTTGCAATTATGCAATTTTCAACCTCATGGCTTAAACAAAAGATCAGAGTTAAATTCAAAGAATAGAATTAGGGTTTGTAGGCTTTTTTAGTGATAATTTCCTATTGTTTTATCAGAATTTTTTATGTTTAGAACTGAAATTACTGTTTTGTATGAAATTTCTCTCGGCTAGATGCGCGGACGTAGGCATGGTCCGAATTAGTTCTCAGGGGCTTGGATTATTGTTGTCAACCCACAATTCTCCATGTGCTCACTGAAGTTTTCACTCGATAAAGTGCGCTTTGTAGCTTGTTTAGCATTGAGTTAGAAAATAAATCGTTTCATTGTCCTTCAAGCCGGATGCATAAGGTTTGAGATTCGAGGAGTATCTGTACAATCGAGTGAAAAGGAGTGCTGGTAATCCATTTGGTTCCCCAAAGTATTTAGTGTTTACGTTTATGGCGACTGGCGCCATCCCTTTGCTTGAACGAAGTGTTTGGTCTTTTATGGCAATTGGCACCATTACTGTGCTTGAATTTGAAGGAACAGCACAAATATCAGTATGTCAAAAGAAGAAGAAGAAGAGCTAACAGCCATTCAGAAGCAGTAGCGCTTTGTAAGGAAATCAGTTATGGATAGCCTCAAGTCTGTGGATGAAGCGCTTTCGCTCCCGGATAAACATGTGAGGATTCACATGTTAAAAGATAGCATTGCCAGTAAGTGGAACGACCTGCAAGAAGTACAGGCATCATTGTGAAGGACAAGGAGATTGGCGAAGAGTGTGAATCACCTTGAGTATGAAATGTGTGGTTGAATGCACGGCAAAGATGACGCATTATTTGGAAAGTAAACACATTGCTGAGATGAGCATGTCAAGTAATCCAGTAACTCTAGCACCTAAAATTCCCAAATTACAAGTGAAGCTCCCTATTATCCCTATTGGCAGCCCTATTATCAGTCACTAAAAGTGTGTGTAGGGATAATCCATCTCCAGGGGATGGGCATAAATTAGAGTACCTGATGAGATCCTTGAAGCTGGGTTCAACCGCAGAAGCAGTCAAGGGATTTGTAGTTGTTCACGAGAATTATCAGCCAGTCCTGGAGACGCTAAGGGAACGATTTGGTCACCCAATCCTTGATGTACAGGTAAGATCACCGTATGAAATACGTGTGGTTGAATGCATGGCAAAGATGACGCATTATTTGAAAAGTAAACACATTGCTGAGATGAGCGTGTCAAGTAATCCAGCACCTTCGATTCCTAAGTTACAAGTGAAGCTCCCAAAAATCAATCTGCCCACTTTTGATGGAGATGTTTTGCATTGGCAGCCCCATTATCAGTAACTAAAAGTGTGTGTAGTGGATAATCTATCTCTAGGGGATGTGCATAAATTAGAATACCTGATGAGATCCTTGAAGGGTTCAACCACAGAAGCAGTCAAGGGATTTGCAGTTGTTCACGAAAATTATCAGCCAGTTCTGGAAACGCTAAAGGAACGATTTGGTCACCCTATCCTTGATGTACAGGTAAGATCTCTGATTCATTTACCACGTTTAATGTCGCAAGATGGAGTGTCTATGCGTAAGTTCTACAATCAGGTTGTCGGACATGTTAGATCTGTTGAATCAATGGGTGATAAGTTTAAATCTGAAACCTTGACACCCGTCCTGGGGTACCTTTGATTGTTGACAAGCTACCAAAAAGGGTTGTGGAGAAATGGGAACTTAAATTTGGTGACCATAAAGAGGACTGTGTGGCAGTAAAAACATTGTTTACATTTTTGGAGCAGTTAATAAGAGCCAAAGAGTCTTCCCAGCCTCCCTCTCTGGAGTCAAAGCTCCCTAGAAAGGAGAACACTACAAAGGGTGAAAGCCATGTGAATTTGAAACCTAGTTCACCACGAAGATCATCTACATCTACATTGTGTGCTTCTACACAAGTCAAAGAGTGCTGCGTTTGTCAAAAGAATCATCATGTGTGGTCATGTGTTACTTCTCTGTCACTGACATTCAAAAATAGATTCAGGATGGCTTTGTCCAAAGGTCTTTGTTTTCGGTGCTTAGAAGCTGGTCATATGGCTCAAAGTTGTCTAAAAACCTCCATGTAAACACTGTCGGGTTCCACATCAGTCTTCATATCGATTCGGTCAGTTCTGGGTCTTCGGCCATACCATCCTCATCACAACCTCCCTCGGAGATAGCATCTTTATTCCAAGCCCCTCCCTTGAAAGCAGCTTTTTATGTAGTAGCAAGTTCAACGGCAGCAAGTGGTGGTGGAAAAGTTATTCTTCAAACTGTGCCAGCTATTATGTGTGGATCCAATGGTTGCTCCAAAGTTGTTTGACGTTTTCTTGATCCCGGTTCTCAAACTTCCTTTGTTAGACAGAGAATTGTGAAAGAGATTGGCACTGGAGGATCGTCTTTCCCAGAACCATGCAATCGTGCAGATGTATGTTGCTGAAAATTATACATGCCAGTCCAGTGAAGTGCAATCAGCCTATTGGAATGCCTCCAGGGTGACGCTACATCCAGCTGTCTCCTATTTGCAACAAGGGAAAATGAACCACACCAGCAGGGTGTTCGTTTCTGACAAAATGGGACACAAGTCAGGGACAGTTTTTGCCATTATGAAAAAACTAGTCGCTGACATGAAGGCAGCCACTCCTGGTCTCATGCACATTCATTATTACACTGACAGCCCACTTCACAATACCGCAACAAGACCATATTTTACATCATGAGTAACCATAAAAGCTTATTTGGCGTTCAAGCTTAGTACAACTACTTCAAAGCTGGCCATGGGAAGGGTCCCTGTGATGAAGTCGGTGGCTCTGTAAAGAGAATGGCTGACAAGGCTGTTAGACAGCAGAAGGTGGTTATACAGGATGCCAACAACTTTTTCTCTTGGACACAGCAGCACATGTGCAGCAGCTCTGTTCTGTTTAGTTTTGTTTCCCAAGAAGAGTGCCAGGCTGCGCAATGAGAGATAGATGGTTTCCGAGCAATCAACCTGTAACTGGAACGATGAAAATTCACTCAGTGGCAAGTCTGACAGACCAGCCAGGTCACGTGATAACAAGAGAGACATCTTGCTAGTGTGAAGGATGTTTCAATAGTGGTGCAATAAGAGTGGAATCTCCCTGCAAGTGAGACAGACATCTCACAGAGTACCAAGTTTCAGGTACATGTGTTCCTACAGTCACTGTGTAAAATGCCTGTACTTATACTACATAGAAGATTTACACGTTATTGATGATAAATGTCGATGAATTGGTTTTCAGAAAGTGATGCGGTGAAACAATCCATCACTGATCAAGTGGTGGTTATCTACGACAACAACTAGTACGTGGGGAAAGTTCTCAAGTTCTCAAGATGGTGATGCTTATATCACCTTCTTGAAAGCATCAGACAAATGCGAAAACACTTTCAAGCCACCAAGGCAACCTGATGAGGTCTGGATAAAATTCAGTTCAATCTTATTCTTCTGGCTTGAGAAAACAGAGGAGTAAACAATAGTCTGTATTTCAATTAGAATATTTCAGTTTATTATATTTTATTTGGCTCATTAAGTCTAAACAGTATTGTAATTTTTGTTTTGTTCATTAAGCTGACATTGGTGTAGGAGGCATGAATAATATGTTTCTGTTGGCTAGTCAGTTATTAAGTTATTAAGTAACCTCCATTATTAAAATTATTACCCGAAAAAACTGTTTTACCAGCTGCTTGCAAAAGAGCAAATAAATATGTATAGGGGGCATGTTTGCCAGTTTATAAACTAGCTGCATTGAAGAAGAGACGTTCTTTTGTTCCTTACCACATGTATATGGAAATAAGTTTTTGTGATACATATTTTTTGAAAATTTCCCGGGGGAAAATATATGTTAGTCTTACTTGCTTGATAGACATACCAAATATTAAAAACGTTTCAACTTAAAATTGTTCGTTAGAAATAAAAGGAAAGCCTGGTTTAACCAAATACCAAAGCAATGGTTGATATTATATTGACTGTTAATTCCATAACTAATTGTTACCAAAACGGTTACCAAGAGAAAAACAAATATTTTTGTTTGTAGCAGGTCTGACGAAACACAGGCAGTGTAGTAAAATCCACAATACCGCAAAGTCCCTGGAAAGGTAAAAACCATTGGGATAATTGCCTTTATTGAATTTGCAGCCTCAGATAATGCATTTCTAGCTTTCTCATTAGTTCACTGAATCTCGGTTACCAGCCATTAAACCTACGTTTGCCCTTATATGGTGAATGAGTTTGGCAAATGTCACTTAGCTAAAAAATTTTCAGCAGGAAGCCAAGTTTCATCAACAAAAAAATTAATGAAAAAAGCAGATTCGGTGAGCTATCTACAGAAGAAATGCAGCAAATTATGGACAATGCCATCCCAGCAACAACAAAAAAGTCACAAACTTCGGGATGAGATTATTTTACTGTACGTATCCAAGGTTTCTCTTAAGAGTTGCAAAATTTCAAATATTACTGCCAAGATTTAATGCATTGATTAACATTACATAACAACAACAACAACATTTACCTTAAACTTTCAGAAGGGCTCGCTAGTCTTGGGGGTACCTGAAGTTTTCAAAACCAATTGAAGAGATGTCAACAGAAGAACTGAATGCTTGTCTCAAGTGTTTTTGCATGTGTTCGAGAAAGAAAGATGGCACTTATAACAAAACTCAGAGCTGCAAACAACTGTCGGTCATCAGAAAATGTCCGATTAAAATCAGCCCATGTCCGACGATATCTTAACTTCAGTCGGACATTATGTCCAGACAAATTTTTTTAACCAAATACAGTTAAACCTCTATTAAGGGGTCACCCTCGAGAAATAGCCAACTGACCGCTTAATAGAGGTTGACTGCTTAATAGAGGTTATCCAAAAGTTAGTAAGTAATTTTGCAAAAATTGAACTAGCATGTACATTTTATCAGTTAACAACAACAGTAACTTAAGATATGAGAAAAACATTAAGTAATTCGGCATGTTCAAGCAAGTTCATACCTAGCTCTAATGTTGGTTGTAAGGCAATAATCTTTGTTGCAAATTTAACCACATTACGTATTAACGAACAGTTTGTATAGGTAATCGCATGATTTCGAGTGCAATTTGGAATAAATAAGCACGAGTAAATTTTTCAAAGGCTAACAAAATTGCACGAGCCCGTAGGGCGAGTGCAATTTAAGTCTTTGAAAAATTTACGAGTGCTTATTTATTCCAAATTGCACGAGAAAAATCATGTGATTACTTGTTAATAATACACATGCAAAAATTTCACTCTGTTTTCCTCTTCAATCGTGCTTATTTCGTGTCACGGCTCACTGGTCCCGCCTACATTCACGTTATTGGTTGAAAAATGACATCCTTGATTGACATGCAAGCACTTGTGGAAATTTACAGATCAAAAATATTCTCTCTGGAAGCAGCTATCGTTCTAAAGTTTTGGAAACCTCAAAGAAAAAAGAAGTGTGAAATAACGTCAAAACTTGCTTATTTCAAGAGCTCAAGTTGTTCTTGTTCATAGTCGAATCTAACTAAGACGAAAACGATCGACATTTTCAAAAAGCTTTTCGAAATATTAATCACTTAGAAATACTGTCCTCGCCATGTGGTGTAGCTGGTTGTGGCTTTTCAGGAGCTGCTGTGTTTCCCATGTTAAAAGTGACTTGACATTGGTGGAAATGGTTTATGTTCATGAAACACTGACGCTGATCATTCTGGCCGGATATGTAGCTGGGCATCTGAAACGCAAAAGCTGCTTGGTTGAAGTTGTTGCCGCGGGACTGAACGTCGGGCGAGAACGGGTTGAAGTTGCTGGAACTGCTGGTGGTACTACTGACCGGTGTTGAGCTGTTTCCTCGAGCTAACTGGCTGTTGATGTTTCTTGCGTTGCTGATGGTGTGGGAAAGCTGCCGCTGTTCACTTTCATCCCCTTCGTCATAGTCATCCAGCGACTTCTCGTTTCTGTGGCCCGTTACTTTAACAATTGAACTTCGCTTGAGGCCTGCTGTCTTCAACTTCTTTATAACTGTTTTCCTAGCGCTGTGGTTGGAAAATGTTTTCGATGAATCCTCCAGTGACGTTCCTTCAATGACGGATTTCATCATGCCATTGATCTTGTTCTCTCCCATCGGCTGCCGCTTGTACCAAACTTGCGAGGACGGGTTTGACACGCAAGAGAGATAAAGTGGACCGGTTGTACGTAATTCGGGATGACGACGCCATAGAAACTCTTTGAAGATTGCAACGGGACATCTCCCATCTCCAGTGGCAAACATTTTTGGAAGAAAGCTTCGGGGCTTTGCAGACAATCCAGACTGGCGTGTTTTGGTCGGGTTCTTGATGAATTCGACGTACTCCATGTTGTTTTCGTCCAGTCCAAAGGAGAAATCTTCAACTTTCATGCTGTGGTGTTCCTGGCGACCACGAAGACCAAAATACTGCATCAAGAGCCACCAAACTGTTTGGACCAGGACTTGTGGACTTCCCTTTCCCAGCTTCTTTTTTTCCCACAGCTCATTTTCCTCAGTTGTTGTCAGACTTCGTGACTTGTTCGGCCGCTTGCCTTTGCCTTGTTGCCAGAGAAGCCGGGCTTTTCCCTCAAGAACTTGCTTGGAGCTTTTAAACTCTTTGTCGCGAATTATGGAGTGTTTGTACTCTTTTTCTGTTAGATATCGGTCAATAGCAGTAACCATTACACGAAGGCTGTCAGGCTCGTAATCTTCCCTGTCTTTCTTACGAACTGTTGCCCGTAAAACTCCTCGAGAATTTTGTTCAGGCCCTCTGGTTCGTACTTTTCAATACTGTCGTCATAGCCCTTTTGAGCAGCCCAAGACTTCCAGATTTTTACCCAGTTGTTTGTGCTTTGTTGAGTGTTTTTGTTCTTTGCATTCTCCTTCAAACTCTGAATTAAAATGTTGTTACTTTCCCCAAACCTGTCCGCCATTTTTTTTTGTTACGGTTTCGCGACTTTCCTGTCAATCAATTTAATTTCAACTTTCTGCACTCAATTTCACCTTTTTGCACTCAATTTCAACTTTCTGCACTGTTTGGGATTAATTGACGTGCTCTCAGCCAATCAGCACGCTGAAATTTTTGCATGTATTTTATTATGCCAATTAACATGAAGTGAAAAAATCGGTTATTGTTGTCTGCGATTTAGGGCTGCGTAGCTTGATTTGGTGGAGCAAATCACCCACTTTGCCTAGGGCCAATGATATTTCTTCATGACCATGAAACCAAGTCTTTCAGCTGTTCAGCTACTTCCCTCTTTGTTACCGCTTGATGACAGGCTATTAAATAACTGGGTCAAACTCATCATCCTCTTCCACCTCATCTGTTCTCTCTTGTTTTTCAGATGGGGCAGATAACACAACATCCTCTGCGTCACCAATAATTTGCTCCCGTAGTTCATTCCTCAAGTTGGGATTGGATTCAGCGATGTATCCCAGGCATACATCTATGCTCTCTTCTGCGGAGATGAACATCTCAGTATCACAGGAAGGGCCAACCTCGTCCAGTAGAACTTGCAGGGCCGGTAACTCATCCTTGCCTTCGAAAGGATCATCCTCCTCTTCTACCTCCTGTGAATACAACTTTGTTTTCTTAAAACACTTGACTATTGTATCTCGTGACACCTCACTCCAGGCCTACTTTGTTCATTCCACTGCCATAGACAGGTTAATGGACTGGACAATTTTGCTAGCATTCTTCACTCTGTCTACCTTCGAGCAAACATATCGCAGAAGCTTCTTCTTATACTTCATCTTCCAGTTTGCAATAATGCCAGTGTCAAGTGGCTGTGTCTTTCACGTGTTTTTGGGAAGAAACTTAATAGTAATGTTTGAAAAGCTATCGGCAATGCCAGGGGAGTGACAAGGAGCATTATCCATCAGCAGCAGTATGTTTCGCTTTAACCCCTTTAACTTTACACTCAATCTCGCAACCACTTCTTTCATGAACTCGGTATTCATCCATGCTTTTGGGCTGGCATAATACCAGCACCCATATGGGCGTTTAATGTCCTTCAAATCAGTGGAACAATACATTATTGGTTATGGGCTAGGGCGTAACCTTCAACCAACCAACCATGGTACCGATTTCACAGTTACCACACCCTTTGCTGGCTTTCACAAGAGGCTACCATATTTTTTCTATTATAAGGTGCACAGTTTTTTCTCAGAAAGTCCGTATTGTTGGGGAAAATTATCACTACATTTGGGGTGTGTCTTATAGATGAATATTTTCCGGAAACAAATTCTAAAGATCTCGATTATTCAGCATTATTGCACCATAAACAGAAACATTGTTCAGGTCGTTGACGTTTCTGCAACATCAACATTCCGCTTTAATTCGAGAACGTTTCAAAGAAACTCAAGCAACACAACGGTTTGAGAAACATCATAGAGCATTTTCAAAGCCGTATTTGCATACAGTGCTTGCTTGAAAGCAAGTGCTCAGTAACAAGATACTGTCACACACCAAACCTCGAATATTTGACAAAAACAACACATCTTTTGTTACACAACATTGTTGGATTGTTCGAAAAAGGAAACCTACCTTCTTCATCCACCCAGTGACACTTTATTCCTAGGAAACACCTGGATTTTAAGTGTTGAATCGCTTTAAAGATCACTTTCAGGGCGAGTTTTACGCCATTCGCCATCACTACTCAGAGCAACAGTGAAACTTATCGCCATTGGCACCGCTTGTTCTCAGCACTTTTCTGCTCTCAGTAAGTTCTAGCATTCTTGCTGTATATTGGCAACTCGAATCAAATCAATGGTAACTACTAACATCAGAACGAGGCTAGAAAGGCCTCGAGCAGACACGCGAACATGGCCGCCATGCCAACAACTTCGACAAATGTAGCTGTTTTGACAGAAGATGATACACCAGGTGCTTTGCTATATGGATGGAAACCGAGCGAATTGAAAAACGAAGAGCTTAAGTTCTGGTAACGGTGCAGAGGTGTCCCAGGAAAAGGCCTAAAAACCAAAGCGGAGCTTGGGAAAAGGTGAGAAGTATTACTATACACTTTGTTTTGTTTACAACCTTTCCCATCTTCCGTCAACCATCTCAGTCGCTCATGCATCCCAAGCCCTTCTCATCAAAATATGTGGCACATGGCATAAAATATGAGCCCACTGCTCTACAGGAGTATCAGAAGTTCGTGTTTATAGTCAGGTCTCTTAGCTTCAGGATCGTTACAGAGTTGACAAAAGCATCAAACTTTGCATAGTAATAGCTTACGGCAGTACTATAAATATTAGAGGGGGTGCCCGACGCAGATATGCTTATGAAGGGAGATAACGAGGATTAAACTTGCGAAAATTTCCCTTTGCTGGGTGTCCTGTGCTGTCCTGTGGTGCTACTTTTAAAAAGTGCTATTTAATACCTTTAATCACTCAGATTGCCGTTGTCATATTGTAAATAACAGTTTCAGTCTTATATCTTTCAATTCTACCCATAAACACCTTATAAACCGATCAAATAAGCTTTTTTCTGACCCTGCTAAAAAACACTGGTACCCATTCCCACTCTTCCATGAGTCAATTCCAAGATGGCGGCGCCCAGGCGTATCTGCACAACCTGTAAGTATTTAGCCTTTGAAATGCTATTCTATCAGCTTTAAAATATATTTTTACCTCGAATAAGCTTCAGTTTGTAGTTTTAAATATATTTTAAGTCTGTCACTATTTGTTTTGTCTTCCTAATAAACCGAAAATGAGATCGTATTGCTCAAACGATTCACACTCAAAATTTTCGAAATGCTGTACTTTTAAAAAGGCTGTTCTATCGTTTTTTAAAATATATTTTTGTACAAAAACCCTTGCATTTTACAGTTCAAGATTATATTTAAATGTATTTCTATTCAATCTGTCTTCCTCAACCAAAAAATACTTATCGTATGGCTTATGGTTTCACTAAAAATTTTAGAAACTATGGCATTATCTTGGAATCAATGTGTCATCTGCCAAAAACATACTACAGAAGAGTTAAGATGCCCACTTAGAGCAAGTGGAGATAGGGCAGATCCTAAGGCTGTCTATAGCTTGTTTCTAAAGAATGCTGTTGAGTTTAATGCGGTGGATGCTCTACCAGTCCCTCTTTCCCTACCGCTTGACACAGATGCAGAGGTTTTGGTTGAGAAAGGGGCTTCATGGCACAAGTCATGTCATCTACAGTTCAGTTCGTCAAAGCTTAAAAAGGCAAAAGAGAGAATTGCACGTAAAAGAAAAATGGAACAAGCCGAACAAGATGACGAGGAAGTCCAAGCTCAGAAAACACGAAGGTTGTCCTCACGGCACAATAAAGAAGACTGTATATTATGTGGAAAGGGCGGCCAACTTCACGAAGTCTCTACATACGCCACTGACAAGAAGCTCCGCCAAATGATCACAGAACTTCAGGACAGTACGCTTTTACCTAAAGTTTCTGGGGTTGAGCTTATGGCAGCTGACGCAAAATACCATCTCAAATGCATGACAGATCTGCGAAATCGCTACAGACGTCACACATCAAGTAAACGACGAGAGTCATGTGAAAAAGATGAAGAGAAAGTTAAGGAGTCTCAGGCCTTCATTGAGTTGCTTGAATATATAGAGACTTCTGTTGAAAACGGCAAGTTGATGTTTCTGCTTTCTGAGCTACATTCGTTATATGTACGTCGGCTTGAAACTTTGGGCGTTCACAAAAGTGTTAATAAAACTAGACTCAAAACATCGTTATTGGAAAACTTTCCAGAAGCTCAAGAGCAAAATGACGGCAAAAATGTTGTCATAATATTCACGAAGGCGATTCAGGGCATGGTCAAAGAGGCATTGCAGCAAAGAGACTTCTCAGAGGATGCTGTGATTTTAGCTAAGGCCTCAGCAATTGTGCGCAGAGACATGTTTAGTCACGAGGGATTTAAATTTTCTGGAAGTTTTACGAAAAACTGTCAAGAAAGGTCAGTTCCTGCTAGCCTAAAATCACTGGTATCAATGATATTAACTGGTGTAAACATCGAGAACACTGAAGTTCAAGAATCACAAGCATGTTTAACAGTGTGTCAGACAATCTTCTTCAATGCCAAAGAACGATCAACCACAAAGTCGAAAACTGGTCAGACACGGCATACCAAAGCTCGAGAGCCCCCTCTTCCGTTGTACATTGGGTTCAATGTGCACGCATTGACAAGGAGTAAGACGCTCATAGCAAAGCTGTATCAAATGGGGATCTCCGTGTCTTACCAAAGGATCGTTGAGTTAGAAGACATGCTTGCTACCTCAGTTAGTGAGCGCTTTGAAATGGATGGTTGTGTGGCACCTGCCTGCTTGAAAAAGGGAATTTTTACTATCGGAGCACTCGATAACATAGACCACAACCCAACATCTACGACGGCAGCCTCTTCGTTCCATGGCACTGGTATAAGTGTGTCCCAGTTACCGACGGAGAATAATCCTGGCGAGGAAAGGCCCCCAGTGACTCTACCTCCACAGGGAACAAGACATGCACTCCCAGAGGCATATGCTACAGTTCACCCTGTAGAGCTAGACACTAGTAAAGCAGTCGTCCCGGTGTGTGAAATGAAGGAATCAGCAAGTTGTATGGCTGTAGAGAAACAAAGGGAAGAACGGTGGGTGGAGCACTCTCTAAGAAAGTTAGACGAAGGATCAGTTTCTTCTGGTGATACAGTGACTTGGGCGGCATATCACGCCTCGACCCACACGGAAGAGGATCCACCTGCCTTAACTGCGCTACTTCCGCTGTTCTACGAAAAGGCAGCAACACCAGCGATGGTTAAGCATGGTATGGACGTCTTGAGGCAAGCTGTAACCTTCCTTAACCCCAATCAGGTTCCTATCATCACCGTTGACCAGCCTCTTTTTGCTTTAGCGAAGATGGTTCAGTGGAAGTGGCCCATCTCCCATGGAGAGCAAGCATATGTCGTCATGCTAGGCGGCCTGCATATCGAAATGGCACTTTGGAGTTTGCTTGGCGATTTGCTGGATGGTTCTGGCTGGACTACCGCTCTGAGTGAAGCTGAAGTGGCCACCTCTGGTGTGGCAGATTCCTTCCTGAAAGCGACGCATTTGACAAGAACAAGGTAAGGGAAGTGCAAGTAAACGTAATTTTCAAAACTCACTCTTTTGGGTGGCCATAAAAATGATTGGAAAAGCTTTTTCAAGTGAAACTGACAAAGTCTCGTTAGGCTTTCATTTTAATTCCAGATGCGGAATTTGCTATTTCTACTGAGTAACATTAATATTGAAGTAAACCTATAATTAGAGTGAACATTGCATAAAACCGCTTTAATAATTTATGATCAAAGCCAACTGAGAAAAGCAATGTGAATTTTTTAGGCACGCCCATCAAGTCACCGCTCTGGCTCTTCATAAACTAAAGAGAGAAGCATTTTCCCAGTGCTCAGATGCGACATCGATGTCTACTTGGCAGGAAGTGAGGAATCAGAGAAGCCCGACGTTTCTCTTCTGGAATTCCATCATAGAGTATGAGGCACTAGTGTTACTCGTGATACGTGCACACCGACAGCGTAACTTCACCTTGTACGTCGAAGCCCTGGAAGAGCTCATACCTTTATTCTTTGCTCTTGACCACGTGAACTATGCACGATGGACCCCAATCCATGTTCGTGACATGAAGTCTCTTCCAGAAAGCATCGCACGGGAGTTCCAGAGGGAAGGCCACTGGGTTCTGTCTAAGACAGGCAATAGGTTCTCCGCTATCCCTTTTGATCAAGCCCATGAGCAAGAGAACAAGGTCATCAAAAGTGCAGGTGGCGCAGTTGGCTTAACAGAGAACCCTGTAGCATTTAGGTGACTATTTATATGAACTACACAAAACTGTATACTTACTACTGCTTATTCAAAGATGAACAAAGTGAATTTGCTTTATATTTAAGAAAATTTAACTCGAACCTTCGATGGTAATAGATGGAAAAGTTAGAGTTAGTGGGTGGTTCAAGTTATTGATGGTTCAATTCATCAGAGGCTGTTTGTTACAGAAGAAGATGGGAATACTAAATTTAGTTTTATTTTATTTGTTTTTAGACGATGGATGCTTTCAGGCCCTGAGACAACGAGAATGTTGCATCAATTCGAAGAGCAATATCTACTGGAGAGTGAGGAGTCTAGTGACCGTCTAAATCATGAGATGGGACTGAGTGCACAAAAGACGTTTAAGCAGCAGGTGAACAACTTGGTAGACGTGATAAGGAAGATGGGGAACCCTTTCCTAGATGACTTCCAGGAGCTTGTTACTCTAGATAGCAGAGATTGTATGGATGACGCTGTAGCCCAGTCCGTTGTTAACCTTGAGCAGCTCGGAAAGACACAGTACCAGGACTATGTGAAGGCAGTTATTAAAGACAGAACGATCGCAATAAGCAGTCCCATCAAGAAAAACAAGATCCCCCTTTACAGCAAACAACCCCTGCGCACCAAATCAAAGCAGTCGAAGACAATCAAGGCATTGCAGAACAACGTCGCCCTTTTTGCTCAACTGTATATCGCAATGCAGAGCCGCGATGCTGACCTTGGGGAATTCTTTTGTCATGAAGTTCAGTCATTCCCTCCGTCATTGTCCGAATTTGGAAATCTTCGTCTCCCAAGCAACAAGTCCGAGCTTCTGAAGTGCATCGCCCAGCCGCAACAATCTGAGCCTCCAACGCAATTCGACTGCAAGATCTTTGACGGTGCTGTCATTGTCCATTGTCTTCCTGTGACTGGGGTGATCACATTTGATGACTACGCAGAGAATGTCTTCATTCCTCATATCTGCATTCAGAGTAGTAGAAGAGTTGACGTTGTCTGGGATACCTATGTACGTGATAGTTTGAAAGAATCGACACGCGAAAAGAGAGGAAAGGGCATACGCCGTAAAGTTGCTGGTGGCACCAAGCTCCCACCGAATTGGATGCAGTTCCTTCGTGATTCAGTTAACAAGGAAGAACTGTTTGCGTTTCTGACGAACAAGGTTGCTGAATACAACTGGCCGGAGAACAAGACGGTCTACATAACATCAGGTTTTACCTTGTAACATCTTTGTCATTTCATTTGCTATATAGGAAGTAAAACACCATTGGTATTTAAAATGATTTTCTAACAGGCACGCATATCTATATCTTTAATTTTAGGGACTTCTGTGATCTCCATTGGCTCAGACAGATCCTTTCCTGAATGCAATCACGAGGAGGCAGACACAAGGATCGTCATCCATGTTCTCCATGCCATTCAAGCTGAACAGACCAAATCAGTACTCGTTAGGACCGTTGACACGGATGTCATCGTTATCTTGATAGGAAAGTTCAACAAGCTCAGAGCAATTCAGCCCGACTTGGAATTGTGGGTGGGGTTTGGAACAGGACGTAATTTTTCATTTTTAAGCATCAACAACATTTGTGCAAGTCTAGGGGAAGCGCAATCGAGGTCTCTACCTGTGTTTCACGCACTGACGGGCTGTGACACTACCTCCACCTTCTATGGGAAAGGAAAGAAGTCCGCCTGGCAGGCATGGAAGCTGTTTCCTGGAGTAACTCCGACATTTGAGTTCCTTGCAAATAACCCCTTTCACCAGCTGACTGTGGATTCAGACCATTTCAAGCGCATTGAGAGGTTCACAGTCATCTTATTCGACAAGTTGAGCCCGTTAGATTCCATTAACAAGACAAGAATGGAGCTCTTTTGCAAGAACAACCGAGACATGGACAAGCTTCCACCAACGCAGGTAAACATGGCAACGTGCTAATTTTTTCGTCGTTATTTTTAATTTTAACCATTTTAAAACATACGTGTAATTATTTTCATTTCATTTTACTCGAAAGGATGCGCTTCTTCAGCATGTCAACCGTGCAGTTTTCCAAGCAGGAATCTGGACAACCAGTGAGGACTCAGAGCAGGCAATTCCATCACCTGAGCAGTTCTCCTGGAAAATCGAGGATGGTGTATGGGTCCCCAAGTGGATAAGCATCCCGGAAGTGTCAAAGGCATGCAGCGAGCTCATTCGGTGTACTTGTAAAGGAGAATGCACTAGATGCAAGTGTTTCAAGGCGTCATTAGAGTGCACACCGCTTTGCAAATGCAAATGTCCAAGTAGTGTAAATAATTTCTGAACAGTAATGTTATCATTTCCATCTTTAGTAGACAGTCTAAAGAGCCAAACAAATTAAGGAGTGATTTTAATTGCGAGACGTGTGCGCGTTGTCAGTTAAGGTTCATTTGACATGTAAATGTCCCGGAATCACTGCTCGGAAACGACCGTGTGACGATTGGATTTTATTGTTTAGGATGTGACTTGGGTGGTAAATTTCAGGTCATAAGTTTATTGAATCAGAACTTAGAAGGCTGACCCCAAAGGTCTTTGTTTTAAACTAATATGTAGTTATTATTGGCCAGCTTTCGCAGCAACGCTAAACATGGTCACAATTACTGAGTGGAGACTGAGCACTAGTAGTATACTCATAAAACTAGTTAAAACAGCATATTAAAAGCTAAACATTATATTAGAAATTTGAAAACTGATGTTAAAATCTGTTTTTAAAACTGATATGTAATTATTATTGGCAAGTCTTGGTAGCAACGCCGAAAATGGCCGCAGATACCGAGTGGAGACTGAGTACTAGAAGTATGCCTGTAACTAGTTTAAATAGCATATTAAAAGCTAAACATCACCAAGTAAGTCTAAAAATGTCATTTTGTGTTTGCTCTAAACAAAATTACACGAAACAAACACCAACAACATTCCCTGTACAGGTAGCCCAAATCTTTATTTTCAATGGCACTTCATTATCTAAGGCAAAACTTAAATATCCCATAATTCTCAAAATAGAGCCGCTTGCGATGGGCACCCCCTCTAGTATTAATCAGTAAGTGTCAATGAAGCTCTGTGCCAAATTTGGCACTTTTGTCACGTTTGTAACGATCCGGCCCATATTTTGCACTAAGAGACCTGACTATTAATAGAAAAACACCTGTTACTGTTCTCAGAAGTGGCCTTGTTGTGTCGAAAAGCTTCCCGGTGCTTGGTGCCACACCAGATGCCAAAGTTGTCGATTTCGGATGTTCAGTCTGCTTTGGTTTAGCTGAAGTGAAATGTCCGCACACAAAGATTCACGTGACACCACTGGATGCCTGTTCAGATCCAGGTTTTTTAGTGTAGACTAAAGAGAGACCATGCCTACTATGCCCAGGTGCAAGGACAGATGGGCATCACTGGTGCCAAGCGGTGTGAGTTTATTATGTACACTAGTAAAGGGTTGTATGTCAAAAGAATTGCATTTGATGCTGTCTTTTGGCAGGACCTAAGAAAAAACTTGTTCAGTATTATTTTGAACATTTTTAGAGTTTTGCAGCAGCAGATTTTCATAATTCAGCAACATGCCATTAATTAGTGTTATGGGATTTTTCTTATGTCCTCCTTGCCATTGTCTGTTTTTACATAAGCTAGCTTTTTATTTCACAGGAACTATTTACAAGAATTCTCGCCCTAGTTTAAGAAACGTGAAATTGATTCAAGTTATGAAAATTCGACTTACTGTAGATGTAGAGACATGGAAAAGGTGACCGAAATGATCTTCACGAAAGCCTTGTCTGAGTCTACACATTACAAGAAAATACTCATCGAGTGGCCTCAGTGTTCTGTTCCTGCCTCTTTTGCTCCCAGTAACTCCCATATCTGATGAGGGAGTTTGATTAGATGAAAGCCAGTACGTTCTATTTTCGCCTGAAGATCCAGGGTTTAAGTATCTGAACACCACCAAAAGTTCAACATAAAATAGCTTACTTTGGAGCTGTTCATTTCGTCACTGAAGGTCTTTAACTTGTGCTTGTAACTCATCAATTTGCTGCTCCAGCTGACGTATTCGTCACTCTTCACTTTCAGTTAGGTCGTGGTCCTTTTGCGGCGTTTTCCTCGGTGGCGTCTTAAGCACCTGCTCATGTGTCAAGTGACCTTCATCTCCGTGAGTTTCTTCGCTAGTGTCGTTGGTGGAATCGTCGTCAGAAACGTCCATGATATTTTCCTCACTAGTACTGTTGTCGCTGATTGTAGAGCTACGTTCTTTTCCACTTTCCAATTCCCGTGGTGTTGGCGCTTTATGCTTACGTGGAGAAGTGCGAGTCCACAAGAACAACGAAGGAACAGCGTTTGGTCGCAAAGACATCTTCCCGGACAAGGATTTCTTGAGCTCATACTCCCTGAAATGCCTGGAACAGACTTTTGTTGACAGTTTCACCTTGAAGTGTTTTCCTTCTTCCCGTCGAATGGCATGGATCCACTTTTTCCAGAGCGTTTTCTTGGTGGGAAACTTAAAATGGGAGACTTAACTCCCCTCATCTTCTCGATAACCTTTCATTGTACAGTTCGGTACACAGCAATGAGTTGGCATTTTCCTCTTCTCGCAGGCGAATTTACAATAGAAAACTAAGTTGGAGTTGTACAAAGAACAGAAGGTCAAGCCAGTTTTTTTTACACGTGTACCAAAGATGTGGAAAACACTACCATAATTTATCGCTCCCGCGCCACCATGTTTTTCTACGAGGCCTTTCTAGCCTCGCTTTGATGCTATAGTTACCAGTCCGCCCAAGCGATCTGCCATTTATGAAAGTCATGTATGCAATGTAAACCTTAGCGCACATAGGGACTTGGAACTAGTACTCATATCTCCCCTCGGTTTTCAAGATGGCAGCCGCCACTAAGAAAAGGTGAGTGTTAATACTCATGTTATTCAGGGTTTTCAAAAGCACCCAACGCCTGACGCAAGTCACCGGCTACTTTTAACATTTGCACCGGGTACTGATTACAGATGAAGATATTTTTGCCCATATTTTAATTCAAGTGAATGGTGCCTCCCAGAAAATGCACTAGAATGCATCTCCAGGTATGCAAATTTTAAAAACTTCCCGGCTCTCCAGGAGGGGGTACCACTCTCCCGAACCCTTCCCCATGCGGCTTCGCCACAATAAAGCTCTGGCTACTCTGATAACTCCAGCTGGTACTTTTTTTCAAATTGAAAACCTTGGTTATTCAAGCCTTCCTGTTTCTTTTTCTACCAAAAGTTCGCGAGTAATTGAGTGCAGTTTAGCTACTGAGGTCAAGCAAATTTAAAAGAGCCAAGTTTGGTTTTCAGAATTGAGATAAGGACTCTATTCGTCTAACTTCAGGCACATAAATGTACCTCGGTAGCTCAAGTACATTTTTATGATGAATATATTTTTATGGGTCTATCAATTATAAAGCTTTATCTATCTATGAGAATTGGCTTTGAACCGAGTATGTGAGAGTTGGGTTTTTAGAATTGAGATAAGAAGTCTATTTGTCTAACTTCAGGCATATAAATGAATTTCGGTAGCTCAAATACATGTTTACTTTCAATGAATATTAATGTAACTGTTGTGAGTTTATCAATTTATGATAATTTATCTGGGGGAGGCTATTATGCGAGCCTGCGAGCCCGACCTTTTTTTTGCGAGCCGCGAGCCTCTTTTGCAAGCCCCCAAATTTTCCCGCCAAAAAATCCAAAAAAGGACATAATGCCCTATTATGGTCTTTAATACATGAGGTCTTCATCTCTTCGAGTGTTCTCACTGCAAACATGGCAGCAAGTGACCATGGTGAGTTTTTCTCTTTATTTCTATCAATAGTGTGTTTGTAATGAAAAACCTTATCTTCTGTAGAAATTCTAGCCTTGAAGTTAATAACAATATGTTACCCAGATACTAATTTAGCACTGACATTGTTTATAATGATTCTCTCAAATTTATCAGATTTTGACAGCTCCAATCTTGGCGCGGGAGTTTATAGCAAGGTGAGTATTTGGCTATTTGTTATGTGAATAGTTTTGATTTCTTTCGATCTTTTTCCGATTATTGAACTTTGGCATTCCTTTGCTTCGAATAGTTGAACTGTTTGCAAACGTCAAATGTGTAAAGATCTAGGATCGACCATGACCAATTATCTCTTTTAAATAGGCTTAGTATACGCACACGTAGTGAAGTATTGAAAAAAATTAACGTGCACTGCTTTTCGAAGGGCGAAGTTTGGCGTTGTTTACAGAGATTTGAATTGTTAGTAAAGTACATAAGGGAATTCTATTTCACCCAGGATTGTCCGAATTCGAGCTGGAACTTTTATTTACTGAATTGATCGCCGCGATCGTAACGCAGTCATGTGAGGGAATGCACAGGACAAGTTTACTTTATTGTTGTTTCACATGTAAAGCTTAGTGCTTGTTTCAGAGACCAAAAAAGACTATTATAAATAAGGAAAGTTGTTTGTCGCCCACTAATTCAAACTAATTTTAGTTGCATTTACGCACCTTCTTTCACAGTGCATGTAACATGAGCAAAGCTCGGCACTGATTGTGTACATAAACTAAACCAACTCAACTTCGGAATTTCAATGCCGGGCACACGGGTTCTATCAACAAACTTTAACAGTGCTCGAAAAATCGAAGTTAACGGTTGTATAGTCTTCTCCAAAAAGTCGACC
>OZ034969.1:38518000-38553000 GCA_964030785.1 Siderastrea siderea
ATAAATTTTACCGGGCAACCGTTTTTTAGTAAAATCAAGAGCCTTGTTGCCGAAGGAAAAAGCAACGGACAATTAACCGAGCCAAAAATAGAAAATAAATTATTCATTTCCGTGACGGTTTAATATTTGTGTTGTCGATGTATCAACTTGAAAATTTTTTCTAATTCTTGTCATTTAAACGTTTATTATAAGGATATCCCTAGATTTTAGATAAGCAACCTGTAAACAGGTAATGGAAAAGACAAACAAAGTTTCATATCTGAAAATGTAATCCGAGATACAAGTCCGCTCGAGGAAATTAAATTTACAGAGGAAATAGTAGTTTCATGGATTCTCACGCGTGAAAGAAAATTTAAAGTTTTTTTTTTTGCTTCTCCTGGTAGTTGTAGCATTTACTTAAATAAAACGTTTACCTATAAATGTTATTTGTGTTTTTTATTTGTACCTTTTGATTTACAGATTCGGTTGTTCCAGGAAAAATACCCCCTCCCCTCCCAACGACGGATGGGTTTTCGGAGATTCTCGTGGGGTGGGGGCGGCGGTGCGTTCAGTACGGTGGGGGGTGCGCTCGGTGTGTTTTTTCTTCAAAAACCATTTCGTTTTCTTTTCGGTACAAATTTGCATACAGGAAATGTGTTGATGGATGGATAGATACACAAACATACATACAAAACTGTCCATCCAAAGCAGCTGGGAAGGAGTTGGGGATGAGTTTCATCAATACTATTGCTTAAATCATAATTATTCCTTTTACATACATGTATTTTATTTTAGGAATTGTCTGTCATTGACTTAACAAAAGGGAGCACTCCTAAAAAGGATTACAGCAAGGTGAGGTGAATGAAATGTTTAAGAATTGTTAACTTTGGCACTTTGATCCTTATTTGGTTTCTTTCAGGCTATGTAAACAAATTATATATTATTGGCATTCGCTCTCGCATCCTCAAAAGCTCATTCTCTTTTTGTTTAATAATTTCTCCTTTTCAATTTACAGACTGGATCCACTTGGGAGTGCAAAAAGTGTACACTTATAAATGAGGAATCATCAGAGATTTGTATTGTTTGTGACTCATCAAAGCCGTATACTGCACCACCCATTAGGATTGACATCTTTGATTCACCTCAAAGTCCAGACAAAAAAAGGATACGAAGGTGTGTAAAAAATTACTTCATTGGGTAAGAACAGCATCATACAGAAAACCCACATCACGACTAAGTGGTTTACAAAGGCTCCTCTATTAAGATAATGTAAACTATGCAAATATTGTAGTAACAATGACTCAACTAATTATTACTTAGTTACTCTTCAAATAGGTATTACCAGAAACCCATTAGGGTTGGAACGCATAATACATGCTCCCAGCCTTTAAATATTCAGTTTGCTAAGTACCATGTTTGGAAAACCTCGCACCAATCCTTCACGATTTCTCTTGCGCGTTAATGCACGGCATTGCGTGATATTTCAGTTATTTCAGTCACTTTTGGGTAATTTGTGACAGTCACGTTGACCCAGTGTCTCCCTTACCATAGGAATGAAGATACTAAACCAATTTCCTCAGCAATCAGAAACCTTTCATTTGAAAAGTGTTTGAAGGGACCCAGTACAGCATCAGAGTATTCAAGGTGATTACGTCAAACCTTCTTGTGAAGTGAAAGTTGATGCTTTTCTCATGTTTTCAGCTCTTTATTGCTAGATATACAGCTAATTTAGCTTCAGGAGTATAACATTGCTTACTTTCTTGCCAATTTGTTTAACTGTGGCTTTTGTAATTTATTGCAGCCCATCTTGTGAGATTCCTGCAGTCATACCTTGAATCAGATAGTGACGATGAGTTAGAACTAATGAAATGTGCATGGAAGACCAATACAGGACAAGGTAAAAAATGGCAACTGTGAATTAATGTAAAATGCAATGATAACATTTAAGATTTCTGTTGTTGATGTCATCGTTGACTGATGATATTGTTTTGCTTGCATCATCTAATGTTTATATTAAGGCTTTCTGCTTTTCCATTCGCTCATACCATCTGATGGGTCAAAGGCCACTAGAGACTAGTTCAGAAACTTCTCCACAATGCTATTTTCTTAAGATACGGTGAAGAAAAGATTTGTGAGAATCTACATGTATGCATGCAGAAAATGATGCTGTTTAATAACTTTTCATTTTTATTTCATTGTCATTAGCATTGTCCGACTGTGGCTCAGATTCAGACCATTCTACTACTGGTAAGGTTTTGTTCTTTTACTAATCTGTCTATTCTTGGACCGACTGAAGCCCAGATCTGCTTCATTAACATACAAACAAACATACACTATGGAAATGGCATGACGTTAAGCTTAAATGACTTTAAAGTGGATTTATAAATTTTCATAAGGCAGAGCATTGTCCAAAGGCATTGACTCCACTGCTCCGCGGCTAAAAATGTTACGATCTAAAAACCAACGTCTTACTTTTTCAGGTCTTCAACGCTTCGCTAAAAATTTCTGGGAAAAGACGCCTGTTGTAAAGGTTGACAGCCTCCCCTTTGATATAAATAGAAAATGCATCTACCAACTCCCTTATCAGAAGGAGCAGAGGATGAAGGCCACTGTTGATGGGCGTCCTTGGGATAGGGACATGTCAATTAAGTGGAAAGGAGCAGAAAAGGGCTCAGTACGCTCGCAGTGATGTAAAGGATCTTACAAATGTGAGAACCCAAATTGTTCTTTCAAGCAGCAACATGGAAAAGTCAATACCATCCAGTTTGAGAAGAATAGGGACAGCGATGTGGTGTGTAAAGGGTGTTGAAGATGTTCCGTCTTTGTTTCCTGTTCAGCTCGAAAGTACATGGAATTCCTGGGGGACCTTTTGAAGGGTTGAGTTTACCACGTTGGTACGCATACTTGCCAAGTGAAGAGAAAAGTTCCCTTACCCACCGTTGTGGAGCAGTCTCTTCGAAAAAATCCCAATTTGAAACCATCTGAAGTAGTGAGGCAATCAATTTTGAAAGGCTTAAAGGCAGATGTTGTAGACTGGGAGGAGCTGGAGAAAACAACAGACGCACTCCTGAACACAAAGGAAATTTCAAATCTCAAAGCTAAGATCAACAAGGAGAACAACCCAGCCGGCATAGCTTCAAGGCAGTGGCTCACCTCAAGCAGAAATCAGACGAGAAAGATCAGTATTTCATCTACAAAATGAATGATAGACATGAACCCCGGCGAGCCATCACATGTATTCAAGACAAGCAAGCTGAAGATCAACATTGCACTCAGTATGGGAGATCAAGAACACTTTTTGTCGAATGAATATTGTTACGTTGATGCGAAATGGAACCGCTGCAAAGATTTCCCAACTATCACATCGAGTGTTTACCACCCTGTTCTACGAAAGCAAGTACCTCTGTTTACAATGGAATGCGAGGGAGAAACAGGAGAATGCTACGCCAAATTCTTCCATCTGATCAATGAAGCTATGGCAAAAGTGGCTGCAGGCAGAGTCTTTGATCCTATTGCTGGGTTCATGGCCGATAAAGCTGGTGGACTGCAGGAAGGTCTAAGAAGAGTCTACGGAAAACCTGTGCTTGAGAAGCTGAAAACCTGCGAATTCCATTTCTTACAGTGCGCAAATTGACAAAGAGCTCGTTTGCATAGCGATTAGTCTAAAGAGTTCTTTACCTGCGTCACAAGATCAATGCTTTAAGCACAGACGTCAAGTTCCTACAATGATGTCATCTTGGAACTTAAGGAATTTGTGGCTAAGAAACCTGCTAAAGATCAACGGGGCTTTCTCATTCCCTGGCTTCAATGGTGGGATGACCGAAGATCACACATTTTTCCGGCTTTTGCTCGAAAGAATGCACCCGCAACGAACCTCGAAGAAGTAATCCACTCCAAATGGAAAACGACAGGAGGAACACACCTATCCCTTGTAGATGCAGCAGCAGAAGACATCAAAGATAGCCTTCTTCTGGAGCGGCAGTTTAAAGGCTATGAAGCTGGTAGTTTTCATGGAGGAAACGGTCCCAGTGTCTCTACCATGGCCGCAAGGAGTTTTCACGCTCAGAAGAATCGCGCAGAAATGTATGTGAGAGACCTTATTGAAGAAGAAGAACCCTCCGACCTGTCATCCAGGACAGATGCATTAAGCACTTATGAGGTTGATCCGCTAAGCTCGCATAGGGCAACAAAGCCTGCGTCTAAGAATACAAAGAAGTTGAACAAGATGTCGAACTTGTGCGAACGTGAAGACAGCCTAGCGAGTACATCTGACAAAGATGAACATCAAGACGAAGCCCTCAATTGCGATGTTCATCCTGGCGTTTCCATGGATAAAAGAGGCGTCAGACGCCGTTCGCGAAGCCGCCAGTTTACCAACACATGGAAACGAGCAACTCAGACCGACCGACATAGGATCAAATTATTGAGTGTGGTGGAAAGTCATTTGGTCCGCAAATACGAGGTAACCAGTGCAGGAGATTGGCTGGGTTACGGGCCCTACAGTGTTTCAGTTGGCAAAACGCCGAGTTGCACGTGTGAAGATTTCATGAAGAGCCGAACGGTCAAGATCTGCAAGCACCTGATGTGGGTCTATGTTGTCGTCCTTGGAGTCGATGAAAACTCCGATATGCTACAACAAATAGCACTGACTGAACAGGAAGTTCGCTCTACTTTTCAACGCGTCCCACCGCCTTGCACTCAGCCAAAGCCAGCCTCGAGCAAGAACCGGTTATCAGCCGACACACAGAGTGTCGATGCCCAATGTAACGAAGACAGGGTGATTAGGAAGGATCGCCACAGTAAGCAGCAGCCAGTGTGGCATCTGGAACGTTTTGAAAGAAAAGCGGGACCCAAACCACAGTGCACAGGGTGTAAGAAAGAGTCCTTTGATACTGGTGATGTTGTGTTGGTGGTTGATGGCCTTTACGTTCCATGCGGCAAGGATTTCTGTGTTGAGCGCACGTATAGATTCTGTGTTGACGCCCAGTGTTTCTCCAAAATGCCAATGTTTTCAAACTTAAAACCAGCCACAAACGCCCTTGCCGGTAGAGGAGCGACTCAGCAAGACATCGAGAGAGCATTCTCTATGGGGCTAACTCTGACAGAAAAACGAAACAGTTGTTTGGTGACATGTTTAAATTCAGTTTTAAGTTGTTGAAGTTTTTAAAAGAAATTTTTTTAAAAAGTAGTTAATGAAACCTCTCGGTGAAGACATTACAGGAAAAGTTTATTGATAGTACAGTATCGGATCGCGAGAGTATTTATTAAGTGACAAGGGAAACAATTTCTGTAAAAGAAGTATTTCTTAGTGATTTCCATTTTGTATCGTTTTGTATGCTCAGACTTTTACGTTAGTACTGGTTGACACACGAAGCAATGCAACACCTTAAACACAAGCACAAATTAGTTCTGGTTCCTGCACGCGTGCTTGAGCATAATTTACCTTTATTCATTTATCGTTGCGGTTCATGGCTTTATGCCGACGTTTCTTGAGCTTATGTGTGAACAAGTCTGCAGCATGAGCATAATGTATTTTCATTGTTTTACTGTTACGTTGTGTTGCGAGAAGGAGGAAGGGAAAGCATGGTATATTGTTCTTTTCTGGATAGTCTTCATCCCTCACTGATGTTCATTGTGATCGCCACCCTTTAAAAAATGAGTTGTCAATTCCAGTAGTATTTCCAGTTGCATGAATTTTCAAATCACGCGCAAGTGTCAATTTCATATACTTGTTATAATTAGGTTCGTATTAGGTTTGC
This sequence comes from Siderastrea siderea, assembly GCA_964030785.1. NCBI lineage: Eukaryota > Metazoa > Cnidaria > Anthozoa > Scleractinia > Rhizangiidae > Siderastrea > Siderastrea siderea. The sequence goes on from OZ034969.1 coordinate 38,523,739, forward strand.
CGGTACCTGTGCTACACGCAATGAATAAAGTTCAAGTTAGCCGATTTCAGCAGGATTTGTGTCATGATTCGACCACTGTCACGTGATGTATGGCTTCATACGTATTCAAAATTTACATGAAACTCACTAAGGAGTGTTGCTAAGTGTCGCAGGTCGCGGGTAGCGATTAAAAGTCGTGGGTCGCGGGTGTGGGTGTGGGTGTGGGTGCGGGTAAAAGTCGTGGGTAAAAATGATAATGTAATAAAAAATATCAATACATGATAATAAAAGCAAAAAAACCAATTCCTGGAAGGGAATGGGAGGGAAAGGGGGATTAAGGGAAAGCGAGTAACCGTTAATTATTCACAAGGGCGAAGTTCGAGACGCGAGAGGAAAGAGGAGGGGAAACCCCCCTCCCCTCCTTCCTCACGTGCTCTTCTCCCCTTTCCCTTACGTTTCCGCCCCTGCCACGCAGACTATTTCCAGGGCTTCGTCATACCTTTGGGATAATTTGCGCTTTGGTTGTTCTTATTTTTTTGGTAAGAAAAGTAGGAAAACATGATTGTGAGTGCAGTTCTTACAAATAGCTTTGACACCACCCAGACATAATCTGATCTTATCAAATTCGGTTAATTCGACCAAGTACAAAGTCTGCTGAACAAGTTCGAAATAAACTTTGAAACGAAGAGATAAACTCGTGTATCTGAATGCCTGAAACAGACCATATGGTTTCAATTATTGAATTCTTCCGGTCAAATTTTATAATTTTTCAGTTTTGTGTTGTTCAGATGTTATCTCGTCTGTGTACATCTGGCGCGACGCGAATAAAAAGTCGTTGAAACTTGAGCATTTGGTTCGTGTCGTGCCAGATGAGATGACATTTATTTTTTAATCGGCACCAGGATCGGCACAGAGAAACTGTCTTCGCAAATTACTTCCAAAACGACCCAAAAAGACACAGGAACAGAGATAAATGATTACAATTTATTCGCTGATTCGCAGCTATGAAGCGTTTATGTCCCATGTAGCCGGAGTGACTGGTGGGCAGAAGGACGGCTGGGTCAAGTTTGATTTATGATTAATAGGACATCAAAATGAATAAATAAATAAATAAACAAATAGATAAAAACGTCTGTGGGAAAGTTTCAAGAAAGTTTTTTGACAATGCTTCTCTTGAATTTCGGGATCTTCACTTTCAAGCTCTGAGCACCGGTTGAAAAAACTGAAAACAAAAATGGTCAAAAATCGTAAAGTAAACGATTACTTATTATTATTAGCTTTCCTTTTTGTATTTTTTTTTACCCGCACCGTACGCGCACCCGCACCCGCACCCATGACCCACACCCGCAACCCACGACTTTTAGTCGCTACCCGCGACATTTAGCAACACTCCTCACTAAGCTGTTTCATCAATGAACCATAACATTTTCCATGTTATGTCAACTAAAAACTGCCATAAGTAAATACCTAAAATCGTTTATCGTGCAAATTTTGGCACGCTTCATATTGCTTTAGCTCCAAAAACCAGATTTGCATGATCATGAAAAGAAGTAAGTTTTGAAGTAAATTGACCGTTTCTCCTAATAATTCACTTCTCTGTTTGGCAATAATTCTCCTCTAATGTTGACAAAACATATTACATCCAGCCGTAAAGAAGGGATAGAACAACAGCTGGAATAATTTGCTGAAATAAGTCACAATTACCTTGTTATGTACGTAAAACCAGGGCGTACCGCTGTAGGATTGATTTACATATCGTTGAAGTGCTAAACCAGGTGCCGTAATTGCATGAAACAAGTCTTGATACTAGTCTATGAAGAGTTTTGGCTTGCTCTTTGCCATTGCCTCTAGATGTCTCTTCGGCTCAACCTGTTTCGACACCAGAACAAGAAATGTCTGTGGAAGCATATTTTTCATACAACAAAAGTTAAATCGTTTCTATGAAACAAACGTCCATTACTTGCATGTACGTGTATTTGCAGGACAATGTTCTTTGCCTCCCTCGACTTCTTCGTCGGTTCCTGTACAAATGTCAGTGATGTATTGCTCACCATTCTTGTCTTCCTGTTTTTCAAATTCGTCGACCACTTCGTTTGCTGCTTGGTAACCCCTCGGTCAAATAATGGTAGACGCGGACGTATTTCCGGCTATCACCTGTCTCCGCCGAAGAGAGACAAGCGACAGCCGGAAATACGTCTGCGTTTGCGCAAACGTATCGTATCGTTCGCTGCATTCGATGGTTTACCATGTGTTTACTGTTACTATAGCCTGCGTTGCAGCCCGACGTGTCACAAAATCCTCGATATAGTCCTATACTAAACCAGGGTTTAGTTCGTCTGCAACACAGACTATGTTACTACCAATATTGAGTGAATCTCGAGTTTTCTGACGATAGGCTTTTTGAGTGTCCGGGTGGATCTTGTTGTTGTACAAAATAAACGACAAAAATAGAACGAATATTACACGTTTTCTCATTGTAACACTCATTTATTCCATATACACAATGAAGATATTACATAACTACAAACAGAAGTCACGCGATGTTCTTGCCGCTTCGAAACATGTCTATATTGCATCATCGCCTCTGTAAATTTCACAAAAGAAGGCCGTTATAAATGTAAAAGGAATGAAAATAGAAAACCAAAGCAAAAAAACCGTGGCTCGCAAAAAGAGGCTCGAGGCTCGCAAAAAATGGCTCCGGCTCGCAGGCTCGCAAGTAAGTTACTCTCAATTTATCTATGAGAACTGGTTTTGAACGGAGTACGTGCAAGTTTGCTTTTCAGAATTGAGATAAGAAGTTTGTTCGTTAGTTTTGATTTAAAATATTAATACATGTTGCACAACTAAGCTACATGTACATCGCCATTGTCAGAGTGGTGAATTGGTCAGGCTCAGCCTTATGTACGGACAGTGTATATTTAACTGTCATCTACTATCATATTCACTTTATAATTTCTTAATGTGAGACTACTTCTTCACGTGCATTATGCAGATACTTTCAACTATGGACTGCAATCTTTGTGCAAATGCCAAAAGGCGACAAAGGAACAGCTACAATGTCCTGCAATATCCAAAAGGAATGATGCCAGAGCGGATTATGCCTTGTTCGCAGAGAATGTTAAGGTATTTAACAACTTAGGAATGGTTCCAGTGTAAATTAACCTTAGTTCTTTGAATGAAGGTTCCGGAATTGAAGAGACTCTAACCAATAATTATTGCAGAGTGTCCTGGTATAAGTCGTGCTTTCAAAACCACTCTAGGGATCCCATAATTTTTTGGAATGTGAACTGTAAGTTCTCTAAATTGCAAGGTATGAACTTCTATTCCACAAAATGGCAGATGCAATAAAAATAAAAGCATCGCCAGCTCAAACCTCAAATGTCCACTCTACAACTCTACTGGTTTTCATGGTATTTGGAATTTGTGTTTTCTTTGTAGGAAAATGTTTCCAGTATAGGGGAAGGGGCCACTCTTCGGGTGTGCCCTTCTCAAAAGAGGGGCCATGGATGAAAGAGAATTGGACAACGCAAAAACACTGTCACGATGCAGTGTTTCTATTTAATGAAATTATGTTTTTATGTATTGAAGATTGTTATTTTCACATTAAACGCTTTAATTTGATTTGTTGTTGATAAATTCGTGGGTTATCCGATGTTTATTTCTTATATATATATACCTTCCTTGATTATATTACAATTGATTGCATTCGACAGTGTCATTCCTGGTAGAAGTTCCTCCACAACTGTTTGTCATGCAAAAAGAGAGTATCCCTAACCAATTTTTATAGCAATGAGCTATTTTCTTCTTATAATTATATTGATGTATAGTAAGAACAGTAGAGAGAATTTATGGTCAAGTAAGACAATCCGAGATATTCCTTTTTTCAAAGAAATATTACATGAACACACCATTTTAGTAAAACTGTGTATGTGGGAATATTTTTCATGTATAAAAATAATATTCTTGATGACATTTTATTGAATAGTATTTTAATTTGTGCTTCATTTGTTTCCAGGTCATACCTAAACCCAAAACCCTCACTGGAAGCACTTAGTGAGGGGAACGATGCACTGCACTGTGCGGTGCTTGAGCATTCAAAATCTAAAAGCGGCTTGCCCACTGTAATTCCTTTTCGGCATGATGTTTTTAATTTTTTGTTTAGGAACAGGGGTTCCAAAAGCAATAACATTGGGCACATTCTTTAAGCAAAAAAAAAGATTTTAACCTATGTGGATTTCCCAGCAGTTTGGAAAGAACAGTGGATAGTGATGGAGTCAGAATAGAGTTCCCTATCAAGGTAAGATTATTTCTATCACGGAGTCCGAAAAATCATACCTGGTAAGGGGACTCAGTTGTGCCTCTTCCTCGTTATTGACCTAAAAAGTAAGCATATCTTTCTGCAAAGCTCCATGTAGCGTGAACTAAAATATTTCATATTTTTTCTGCCATAACATTGACTTTGTTTCCTATATTGAGGATTTATTCATATGGGTTTCTCTGTGTTTGGTGCAACATTGCTTCAGATGGACTTTAACTTGGACCACTATAACAGTTCACCATTACACTGAACCCTAGAGGAGACGACTAAAATGTCCCGGAAAAAAAGTGACACAAGACAAATATTCCTGTGAGCATGAGCCTCTTTTAAAAATAGAACTGGTCCATGTTGTACTGGATGAGCTGCACCTTCTCCTTCGAATAACAGATGTCCTTATCAATAATCTGGTGAAACAGGACAGCCACATTTAAATGCTTCAGTCCACTATAAGATCATGTGGAGTCTCGTTTGATATTTGGGAGAAAACAAATGCCGATGGCAAGGGCACAGGCCATTACGACTTCACCAGTCTACTTGGAAGCGACAAGAAAAATTTGTTGTCCAACTTTCCAGAAAAACATGATGCATGTGTACATAAAGACACTTCCCAAACTGTGATTCAAATATGGAACGACTTTCATGAACTTTATAACATCATTACAAGCAAAAACCCAAGTCCAGACACAGTTGACCAGAAGTACTTCTTGAAAGCCAAGAACTGGATCAACTTATTTACAGCACTGAAGGACAAGCGTCTTGGGTACAAGAGGGCAGATGCAACACCCTACATGCACCCTCTGGTTTACCACATCCCCATTTTTCTGAAGAACTTTAAGTCTATTAAATTATTCACTGGACAGGGGGTTGAAAAAATTATGACGGCATAACATCACAAGATGAGGGCACCACCAGCCAAGTGGACCACATGTGCACCATCATCATCAAGATCATCACAGAAGCACCAGCCAGTCCTTTTACTTCTGTTATTTTAATTCATAATTAGAGGGGCAGTGATGTTAATGTTCTTGTAACTTTATTTATGTTCTAATCAGGTTTTTGTTCAAGGAAGTTCGCATTCTTTTGCTTCATTAATGTCAGAGTTAACCTGCTCATTGTTTGATCCAGTCATGGGTAGACACCAAATGGAAACCCACGACCATTCTCACTCTTTGCGTACCTTTAATATTTACTTCATTGGTTTAGTTAAGTTGCCCTTTAAATGTAATGACGCTCTCAATTTTGTTTTGCAAACAAGTATACATGTTGTTTTTATGCTAGCTGACCGGCCTGTCCAATTCTTTCCAAAGTAAATAGTCTACCAGAAAGCCAGTCAAGCAACCACAGCAGGCAGCAATGTTCCCCTCCTGTGTCTCCTACTGCCGCTGCATGTGGATCTCTACGCTAATGAGGATATTGTTTTTTCAGGAGACTTGCGTAAGTCTGCCTTTCCGGTAAAAACTGGCGGAGAAACCAAAGCCTTGGAGGATCCAGTTTCTTCTGGAACTAGTTTATGCTGGGTGGACCTTAGGACTGTGGTAGAATCTCTCTCTTTTTTGTCAGTTTAAAGGATAAAGATGCTGAGCATAGTATTTTGTTTAACACTTTAGGTAATTACATTCCAAAGGCACTTTGCAGTAACAGTTGTTTAATTTGAATCACTTTGATGACTATTTCTGTTCCATTTTCAGACTTTGGGCAATTTTTTGTTTTATATTCACAGAAAGAACTACAACAAAGCCCCCTTGTTCTGGCTGAGTAATTTTATTTTGAAAAAAAAAATGTTGCAAAGATGTTTATGATTTCTATTCAGGAAAAACAAAAAGGGAAGGGTGACATACTTCAGCATAGGTGGCTGTTTGAAGAAACCCTGGCATTTTCAAGAGAAATGGGGGGTGCGGTGGCTCGTTTTCATAGAAGTGGCAGGGAAGTGAAGGTTGCCCGGTGGAGATGCAAATGATCAGGTCAAATTCATTACTACAGTCGAATCTACCCTTACACAGCTCTGAAAGTGGCTTGAATACCCCAAAAGCTGCTCTGTAAAAATTTGAGAAAAATTCAAGTTCCAGACACACAAAAAGAAGTCTAATTAAACGCCAGATGGCCTGCAGTACACGATGGCTGTCAACTAGTATGGAGCATTTACAATAACTTGGTGGCCTTGATACTTCACTCCAGGGGCACAATGCTATTGCTGATGGCTTCATCAAGATAATGAACAATGTCGTTTGTCGGTACCCTTCTTCTCTTAACCCTTTGACTCCCAAGATTGCCATATTGCACTCATACGAGGCCTGCTGGACAGAGCTAAATAATGCTGAGCAGTCGGCAGTGCAAAACACGAGCGACCGCACACAAACCGACTTGGCAGGCCTGGCAGGCCTGGCAGGCTATTTGAAATGGCCGGTATTTGTGGGCTTTTCTACTACCATAAACAAACCTGTTGGTTAAGCACTGTGTTGCGTGGTTAAGAAAAGTCTGTGTGTTTTTGGAGCGCCAATATCACATTGTATCTTACTTTAGCTGAAAGAAATTTTGTTTTCATTGGGTAAAATAGTCAAATTTTGGCTTAAACGAGATTTTACGAATGTGCTTACATGTCCCGGTCGTTTTATTTTATAGTTTTAGAGCAAGTGGTGTTTTATTCGTTGTGGGGCTTTTCATTTTTTCCTCTGTTTTCGTGTCGGCCCAAGAAAATTGTTTTCATGTACTTTTTACAATTTAACTGCTAGACACATTTTAATTGTAACAATCCTGGCTTCCATTGTTCATGATTTTGCTATTTTAAGACTTAAGCTATTTTACATGCTTCCATCTTAAATTTTGTATTGAACAGATATTGCAGGTCCACATCAGCCTCTGGCTGCCCTTTCTATCCTGCATTAACAAACTACAGCCAGTGAACCTCAGTTTTCAGAATATGGTTTAGCAAATGTGATGATTCTTGCAGGTAAGTTCCAGTTCAATGAAGACCAAATGGTTGCTCAGTGGCAAAATTTTAAGTATTTGAAGCTATTCTAGAAGCCACCTCAAAATGTGCTGTAAGGAAAACAAACAGCAAATGGTCTTCAACCGAATGGCTTCTCCAAAAAGTGATGAAAAAGCAAGCACTGCTAAAGGAAAGCTACTCTTTCTTGGTGGAAGCTGTGAAAATCTGCTTGAAATAACAAGGGTCCAATGGTGTTGTAGAGAGAGGAGCAAGTGCCATTAAGAGGGTGAAGACAAGGCTACGAAACCCCCTAAAGAATAACATGTTGTTAGCATGTCTTCAACTTTACATCAATGGTCCGAAACCAAAGTCCGAAGAATGTGAAGTGACCCTAGCAGAAGCATCACAAATCTGGCAAAATACCCACAAGGGTAACCCACCACCATTAAATTTCCAAAGATGGTGACAGCCTGAACTCTGCTAATGTTTATTTAGATCATTTTACCTTTCAGTCAAATTCTTTTTACATCAATTTCGTCATTTTTAGTGTAATTTTTACCTAGTTTTTATATTAGAGCGTATTTTTAACTAAATTTTGTAATTTTAGATTCTTAGATTTTTACCTTTATTTATGTCAGAGACAAGCAATCTGTAACTATGTGTTACTAACAATCTTTTAATAGTCGAATTGACCTTAGCATATTTTCAAGATGGATTACCTTTATTAATTTACCACACAGAATGCAACATGAACATCGGGATGGTGACAGAACCTCAGTCAGCCCCAACAGAAACATATTAGACGAGTCTGAGGCAACTTTAGAATTCAGGTTTCATATGGAAGACGATTAACTGAACAGCTGAACTTAAACTCCTAGAACTCAACCACAAATCGAACTTTTATTGTTGCATTTAAAATGTGAATTTCTCTTTGTCACTCACAAGAGTCACTAACTGAGGTTTGAAGTATCAGGTGATGTTTGCCCAGTTTAGCCTAGTATGAACACATGCTTATTACACACAGACACAACGGACTAAAATATAAAAACAACTTGAACAAATGCAAGTGCTTTCACAGAAAAAAAAAACTTATAGTTTCCACCAAAATGAGTGACATCATTTTGACATAACTGCAAGGATCAGATGACCTTAATATACAGATAGTATTGTATAATGGAAACATCTTATTAAATAAAGCAAATTTGGGTAAATAAAGGTGCCATCCATATAGCTAACATTGTTTCCCTGGTTGCTAAAAATGCACTGAAATGCACTTTTCAGGGCCCCCAAATTTAAGGGGGGCACCCCCTCCCATACCTACCCCGCACAGGGTATGCCCATGAAAGGTATGCAACTATTTTTAGATCAATGCACATCAGGGGGATTAGAGAGGGTGTACAATTTCTTCACTTGTTTAATTTCTGGTGTACAGAAAGGTTACATTTCCTTAACTATTTATGACCTGATAATTCCCTCTTTCTACCCTTTCTTTAACTTTTCACCATACTTTGAAATCACAGTGAACTTGCCTGCAACTAAGTCCAAAGAGATCAGCAGGCTTTACATATACCTAGATCGCAATTTTGTTAGTGTACCCCCTTCACCCCTTACAAACAATTGTTACCTGCAAATTTACCACATCTAAATGTGTACTTTAAAGTTCTAAAGTTATTGATGGCCTTCAACTAATTCCACTTTTAATTATCTAGCCCCTTGCAGCTCTCAAACTGTTACAGGCTACATCCAAGCAATAACACAAGTGAAAAAGGGAACTTATTTGCAAACAGAGTACTTCAATTGCACTATACAGAAAAGTGACAATATTGCTAGGACTGTCTACTTCAACCCAGCCAAAAAACACCTTCAGAAAATGGAAACAGCAGAAGCAGCTCTTCAAATCATCAACGTCCAGAGTTCAGTGAAAGATGGAATAGAGAGTATCATACAGAGCAACGATGAGAGCATTGTACAGTATCTTTTATGCAGAGTCCTGAATCTCTCTAAAATGTCTCTTTGGAGCAGCTAGTTAAAAGTGAAAGCAAACGGTACCCACCTCACTGCTGTCAAAACGTAGAACACCCATTATAACCAAACTCTACAAAAGCAAGAGGAGATTTTAGTTGACCACACCACTTCTATCAAATGGGTACTTTTGCAAGAACAGTGCAAATCACTGATGGATGAGAAAACAAATATTTCAATGGTACAAATTACGTCGAAACTACAAAATCAGAGCAATTTGTGTTTGAGGAAAGTCCTCCTTTCACTCAGACCTTGGCAACCGTTGCTACAGACATGGAGTCTCTGCCACAAACCAAGATTTCTGCTAGGATAATAGGAGTACAAAGTATATCGAAAATTCTCTCACAAACATAATGCAACAAAAGGGTGACTCAAAACAATCACTCGATGCAATCCACAATGGATTCTGAAAATTCACTTTCAGAACACTGAGAACATCAGTGGGAAAGTTGCAATTTCACTGTTCTTCGTTCTTTGAAATAGCATGATGCTGTGAAAGTTTAGTGTACGTTCATGTTTAGACATTTTTAAAATTTTGCTATGTATAGGAAATTCACTAATCACTAATAGCTCATGATTCTTTAAAATTGCATGATACTATGAAGGCTTCATGTATGTGAAGCCTTCATGAAGGCTTCATGTATGTCCTGTCACTAACGATGAATACGTCTAGTTCTTCGTTCTTTGAAATAGCATGATGCTGTGAAAGTTTAGCGTACGTTCATGTTTAGACATTTTTAAAATTTTGTTATGTATAGGAATTTCACTAATCACTTATCGCTCATTATTCTTTAAAACTCTAAAATTCTAAATTATCAGCTTGCCACCATAACCAACCCACTTCACACAGTACTGGGAACATCCAGTGTCTTAATGACAATGACCCCGGCAAAAACTTTTATGTATTTAGAACCCACAAACCGTTGCTTAAAGAATCTGACCCACCCAGTTTGCATTGAGCCCACCTCCATCATCCACCATTTTCAGGGCACCCGAAAATCGTTGATTTATTGTTGTCAAAAAGAATCTAGTTCCATCTGCTCTTGAAAACCCTTGCTGAAAATAATTTATAGCCCAAATTGGGCTAACACTATTCGGCTCACTCTAGAGCCTTCTATTTCGTATGTTTATACCACCAGCCTAAAGTTAACGAGACATTTCCGTGGCCTGTTGCTACCAGGGAGAAGCGTAACGGGGACAACACAACCTCTGAGAGGTCACCCTTGCCAGACAGAGACCGTCAAATGTTTAAAACTTTGAGAATCAACGTTCCTTTTGTGGAATAAAGGAAGGAAGCCCTTGGACTTGAGGACATAACGAACAGTGCGTTCACTGAAATATTGCTACATGAAAACATGGATGTGATTCTAGGTGAGACTCGCCATGGCCGAGGCAAAAGTGGAGGAGCCGCAAGTCGAACATCTATGCAAGGTAAAAAAGCATTGAATTTTATTTTGCATTGAGTTCCTTTGATTTGTGCTTCTCAGGTCGTTTTTACTTCTTGATGAAATTTAGCATCCCTGTTACGTTGCGTTCCAGGCCGCAGAAGGCAGTTGCTTTTCCAATTTACGCCAGTTAGTAGAGTTCAACCACGAGTTGATTTATCAGTTTCTCGTGTTTTAGAAGCAAGTACTCTACGAAACTCGTCAATGAGTAGCAAGTGAGTTTTGATCTTTTTCAAAATGTGCATTTTTCTCTTCCAAATTTGTTATATTTATGCTTATTCTTTTCTTTGCACACGTCTGATGTGTTGACAAAGGTCCAAAGAATAAAAGGATAAATGAATAAAAGAATGAATGAATAAATACCTGGACAATTGATTCACTCAATTGTGGGAATGTACACTTTTTTTTTTATAAGAACGTCTAATTTTTGGGCTGAGGCTGAACATTCTTATTTTTTTTACGATTTTGAGGCTGAAAACGTTCTTAAGATGTTCTTAAGTTACATGTTATAGTTTTTTATCTAGACAATGTGGACGTCACCAGGAAACGTATCAAAGAGCATTGTTTGCCGAATGTGGTGTATCAAGTTGCTTTTAACATGCTTTTGCGGCCTTTTCCCTCTGATCTGGTGCCGCGGACAGTTCAAGATGTCGCGTCAACCAACTCTTGGTAAATTTGGCTTTAAAAAAACCATTGAACACAGAGGTTCACAGAACAGCATAAGGTTACCAGATTTTGTGGCAAAAATGCAAACAAGTGTAAAGTGTAGTGGGTGCAGCAAAACGTTCGTTAACCAGCAAGGGTTGACTATTCATGAAAGATGTGTTCATGGCATTGCAGCGAAAAGAAAGACCGTGGTAGAATCGTCTCGTCCGACGAAAGCTCCAAGAAGTGAGAGCGATAGTGAAATCAAAGAGGGTGTGCGTTCCACTATGGATTAACTTTTGTCATTTGTGGCTGAGGAAAGCAGCAATTCTGAAATAAGTAGGTAATTAATGAATGCGTTTCTACAACTGTATATTAAATACTGCGTGTGGTTTTTTTTAACACTTAATGGTGAGTCATTAATTTATAACTGTTGACTATACCGCAATGTACTCTTGTACTTTATTAAATACATGTACCTGTATTATTCTAAATTTTATCAGAAGACGTTACAAGCAAGAAAAGCAACCAAAGAGGCGCTGACAGGATAGAACAGCATTCAGTTAAGCTCAAGGCTGAAGTTATCCATGATAAGGAATCAGGCATGACGCAAGATGCCATCGCTGAAAAGTACCGGATCAACAGATCCTTGGTTTCCAAATGGATGGAAGATAAGAAAAAGATAACAGCCGCCGCTGCAACTGCACACAAGAAGATATTGAAGATATGACCTAGCAAGAAGTACAACCAGCTGTTTTCCGTCCTGATGACGAGATTCAAGGCTGCACAATCCAAAGGGTACAGCGTAGATTTTAACTGGCTATGGTGTAAAGCCAGAGTTGCGTACAGGGAGATCACAGGCAATCCAAATGCAACAGTGTGCCAGCATGTTATCACCACCTTTTTAAAGAGGCAAAACATAAGAATGCGGGCATGTCAGAGGAATCGGAAGACGCCAAAGCAAAATTTTGAGGTGGATTTAAAGTGGCATGCCACAACTAGTGAGAAATTGCTGAGAACTGCAAGAAATGACCGTTACAACGAAAAGTAGGGCTGATTCATGCCCAGGCAGAGGCTGAACGTGGACCAAAGTCCGCTCCCTTTCACAGTTACAACAAAACGAACTTACGAGCACATAGACGAAGGTGTACAACAACGCAACCACAAGGTTTGGATCAGCCAACCAGGTAGCGGCTTGGACAAACGTCAATGTACGCTTCAAGTATGTTTCAGACCGACTGAAGACCAGCCAAAACTTGGCATTATATTTCGTGAAACAGGAAAGCCGATCAGTGAGGACGAAAGAAAGGCATATCATCCCGATATCGATATCTATTTTCAAGAAAATGCTTGGGCCGACACGAAAGTTTCTGTTGAATGGGTGGAGAAAACCCTATCAGAGGCTGTCAAGGATGACGACCGGTTTGTCCTTTTCTGCGACAATCTTACTGGGCAAGTGGCAACTGAGTTTAAGGAGGCTGTGGCCAAACTGGGAGGAGTAGTTTGGTACGGACTACCTGGGGCCACCGACCTATGGCAACCTATTGATGCTGGGTATGCCCAAATCCTTAAGACCTTGATTGGGCAAGCACAGAGAAAATGGCTCAACGATGAAGAAAATGCGGAGAAGTGGTATGGTCACGAAACATCCTTCTCAGCTAAGGAAAGAAGGATCCTGATATCGCATTGGGCTGGAGAGGCATACAAGAAACTGCTCAGCAGTGAGTATGACAATCTGCGCCTATGAGTGTGGCAGAAAACCAGTTGCTTGATGACTGCTGACGCATCTGAGGACGATCTAATAAAACCGGAGGGGCTAAAGGGTTATGTTGTTCCACCACCATCTCTCCTGGAACCTTCAGTCAGCCCGCCTCAAGCAGAAGAAAACATTGTCGCCAGCGAAGAGCAGGCCATGGAGGAAGTCAGCCCAGATGAACCAGAAGAGCCAGATCACCATTCATCGTCTGAGGTTCTTGAGGATAAATATGATGACAGAGACTTTCACGAAGAGTTGGTGGGAAGGAAAGTTACTGCGCTTTATGAGAATGGCTGGTTCACTGGTACTGTTGAGTACTACAACACAAAGCTGAAAGAATACAAGGTCAACTACCATGATGATACGTCAGACTTTCTTTCACCTGATGACTTCGATGGTGTGGAAGCTATTTTGGAACCGTTGTAAATACAAACTGCTCAGTGAACTGTTGTTCTCCGTTAATAATTTTTTAGTTAGTAGTTTTATCATCCTTTCAAAAGTCCTGAACAAAACGAAAGAAGTAGAGTCTAGGTTGAACTACAAACTGCGACATGATGTTCTACATAGTGTATCATGCAATAAGAAAACATTGTTATTGTTAAGGTATTTCCTTTTAGGCATTGAGTTAATTGTATTGTTAGATCACGCTTTTGCAGTTATTTATGCTGCTCATTTAACAACAAATTAAAAGAAATGGGGGGAAATAAAAACGTTCTCCGACTCACAGCCTGGGGTATGTTCTTAGCATGTTCTTAAAATTTTGGTCAATCTCAGCTTCAACGTTCTTATAAAAAAGGTTCTTATAAAAAAGAGGAGTGTTTAATAACCCAGAAAGTCAGAAGGTTACAGCTGCATATTTCTGTTAATCTACAGTTATGACCCATTTATGTTTTTGCTCATACCGTAGTGTTAACAATACTGGAGAGACACAGACAAATCCAGGAACAAGCTGTGCACAGGAGAACTTAACTGTTACAGAAAATCTCATGATTTTGAATCCTTTGTTTTCATCCATTGAAGGCAACCCTTTACCTGAGCCTGAAGAGTAAGAGCCTTTTTCTTGTCTTGAATTATGGCCCTTGAAATTATTTCTATAACAGTACTGTATTTACGAGAATGCCGATCCCTTTGTGAAATAATAATCATGAATCTGATCAGTGCAACTGGGGGGGGGGGGGGATGTCAAATTATACTGCAAATAGTTGCTATTTTTGTTCAGATTGCCGAGTAATCAGGAATAGCACAATAAGAGAAGCAACAAAGCCTTCTACTATCCTCTTTTGTCAATGAAAAAATAAAGACTGCATGCGGTCTAATGTATTTACATCTCCATGTACATGACATGCATAATTGGGTTCATCCTGGGATCCTGGCATAAAAGTAATCTTGCCCAAAGCAAATGGAGCTGCTGTTCACGTGGAGTTCATGTACTTTTTCGCCACCTTTAATAGTGTATCACATTTCATCCTAGTGTTTACAAACAGCAGCAATGAAATGATAAGGTACCAAGATGAGCTTACCATGGTGCAAAGTCTCTTTTGTAAGCTAGCCCTGAATCCCTTGTTACATCACAGCCAGCGAGTTATGCGACACATGTTGTATTAGAGGGTGGGTTGATTTGTGCACTGACATTATTAGACAGACATCTCATTCCATGAACAACCTTATTATTTTTTATTCCCCTTGTGCTTGAAAGGGCTCATAGCAAGGGGTGTCAGTCCCAGCAAAATCTATTCAAACAACCGCAGTACCTTGATTAATGTGGCAGCAGAAAAGGATCTCTTCACGCTGTTGAGATAGGAGATTTTGTCATAATCGAGGAAGACAAGAAAGAAAGAAACAAGTGAAAGCTTTGCATTGTGGCAGAGCTAATAATGGTAGGCGACAGACTCATGGGAGTGGTTAGACCATGGCAGGAAGGCAGTACCTAGGAACAAACACCTCAACAACTGTTCCCACTCGACCTGTCTTGCAACAGGACACTAGAAGCAACAACCTTTAGGCCTAGAAGAGACGCAGCAGTGGCAGCTCACTTGCATTAACACAACTTAGCTTGAGATGAACAAGATCACTAAAGACATTGAGAACGTGCTCTGCATTTCAATTGAATTTTTATTTCATTTTTTCTTTTTCTGTTTTTGCAAATATGGTAACAAATTGAACTTTGCACAAACTGTATTTGGCCCCTTTAAGCCCAAATAGGGGAGTGTGTGATGAAAGTTTCATATTTCACATTTGCATGACATCAGAATCCTATTTAGAATTTTTGGTTGACAACGACAGATATGCATGATATGTAATCAAAATCAATAGCTTTTTCTGCCATGACAAATTAGAGTTTATGTAACCAGAGAACGAAATAGGATAGAAAAGACCATATCACACCCAAGTGATGATCAAACGAATCTTTTGGAATAAATCTTGTGAAGATTGTGAAGAATGGCAGGTGAACAGTGCATTTACAACACAGTGGTACCTCTTCAGCAGGACCTAGAAACCTTCAAACAGAATTCGATGACTTAGCCCTTTGGAAGATGGATCAACTACAAGCAGATGTGGATGGTAAAATAAAACTCCTTCAGTTTATTTTGGGGAGAACACATAGAATCACAAAGGGAGATAATATACCTGGATCAACCAACAGTGAGACACTCAGCTTGTGCACATTACCATGAGAATGAGACCTCCACTGTGATTTGTTAACAAGGAAAAACTGATCTTGGGCACAATTAAAAAACTCTGATAGAGGAATCAAAGTATTCTCCTCCTTAAGGATGGTATATTGTAATATGGTAATGTAATGTGGTCACCATTTACAGCCAGGAATATCCCAAAGTTGGAAAGAATTCAGCAAAGAGCCACTGAATTCATACTTCAAGATGATTTCCAGTCAGTACTGTGCAGGCTCAGCCCCAAATGTTTGTGAGCCTCACATGATGGAATGTAAGGAAAAAACATAGATAACTTATGAAATTGCGTGCATTTTTGGAGCTGTACGAAAATTTTTCCACGAGAAAAATAAAGTAGACTTAAACACCTCGTCATTTTTCTGAAGAATCTTCCTGCAACACACCGTGTGTTCATGCACAACCTTGCGGTTCCTCGTGCTCATTGGCAAATGCTGGGCACTACAACACGGTCAGGCATTTCTTCCTGTTTCCCGTAAACAAAACCTAGTACATGTACACACCGAGATGTTATCTTGTCCTGGCTGTGCGGCCACCTCAATGTCTCTTTCTTCAATTTCATCGAGAGTAAAGCTCACACCCATGATGGCGGGAGACAAAAATTGTAATTTCACTTTATGAAAGATGTTACGAATTGGTACATTTCATAAAGTTGTACATGACATAACTAGTTTTTCAAAACAAAAAATCAAAACAAACCATTGAGCCTGCGCAGTACGGACTGGAAATCAACTTTAAGTTGAATGATGAGCAGTCGCACAGGAACACTTAACTTGCTGTCTCTCAAACAAGGACATTTTTTATTTGTTGCATTATTCTTGTATAAAGTTTTAATGGTAATACAAAGATGGTTATATGTTCATACAATAATTGTTATTGAGATGCTGTTCAATGCTCTTTGAGAAGGAAACATGGATATACTTCAAAGAAAAACTCTGCCAGCACTAATGCATTCAAATTATTTGATAGAATTGTGGACATAAGGAACTCTTTGCCATTATTAGTTCATTGGGTACCCAGCATCATTGATTTTATATTTTGGTGTTATAAGTTTAATTTCTCATACTACCAAAATTATTATTCTAACTTTTTTTTCAGGTGGTTCTTTATTTTCTTTCATTTATATTATTCTTAACTACCCCTTGTTTTATAGCCATTCAACTACAATAAATAAATAAATAAATCCCCTTTGGTTTTCTCTTTTTCTTTGGGTTGCTCCAGTACCCACACCTGACCCAGAAAAGCATTTTGGGAACCCCAATTGGTTACAATATAAATTTAAGGATTCTCTTCACATCATTACATAAAGTGTGAAAATCATTGGCAATAGGTCTCCAGTGGAGGAGCTGTGGTTTAAGCAAGACCTCCATCATTGAGGTCTGGCTCTGCAATGACCATGTGAGGTGTGTGCGGTAACCACTCTAAGACGTTTGGGATTTTTGAGAGCAGTTTCTTTCTCTTATAGCCAACATCATTTGCAGATGAAATATAAACAGTCAGTGCCTTCAAAGCTCTGTGACAAGGCAAATCACAGCCAGCAAATGATGCTTGAAAACCTCACAAGCCATCAGTCACAGATGTGTCAACAAGCAGCAAACTGCAGAGCTTTGCATACAGAATTGCAACCTACAAAGGGAAATTTCTGCACATCACCCCAGTCCTTTGCCACATCAAATTGCTACCTGTTACACTAAAGTTACACTACGGGGCACTCTAATGACGTGCAAGTGGAGAAACATCCTCACTCCTGATTATTTGTGCAGCAAGTTCTGCAAACATGTAGAGCAGCATGACCGTCAGACATGGTCTAGACATCTTTCTTTAATTCTGCCACTAAACAGAGGACTTTAAGATTTCGATCAACTAGGACTGTTTAGAAGAGCGTGACTTGCAAACCACGTGAATGCGTGACATTTTTAGTTGTGTTGTAAAAACCGGTTTAACTAGTTTTTTTGGTAGCGATAGAACACGTCCACAGATTTTTGTACGGTTCAGAGAAGTTGATGTTTTCGGAAAGTCCTTAAAACGAGTTGTGTTTTTAGTTTTATTTTTGTGTTTATCGTCCCTACCAAACATTCTGGCGACCACAACAAGACAATTTCAGGGAACACAACGGGGCTGAACGATTTATGTACATTTTGGAAGAGTTATCGCCGATATGTTAGTGGAGATCATAACGCTTCAGGATGCCATTGTGTAATTTTCACCACTTCACATCGTATTTGGAGTTTGTTATCGTGGTTTTTGAGAATTCTGGAGCCATTTACACTGTTCTTCTGATCACCGAGGAGTCGTTAGTCGTTGCTTGGAGTTACCAGGAAGATCTTCGTTCGTGCGTTTTAACATTTCGACGGCTGTTTTAAAAGGATTTATCAACGACAGTTTGAGGACATTTTGGTTTACCGACTGGTCGTAATTTCATCGTTTTGGGGACTTTGTTACCTAGGATTTCACGTTATTGGAGCTTGTGTCTAGAATCTCGTGTTATTGGAGCCGCTCAAAACTTTTAACCGTCATTTACGCTTTGCAAAGGGATTTTATTTTTCATCGTGCGAATAAATTATTATGGGGTTTGGTTTGCCGAGTCAGTCGCGATCCGAGGAGGAGCTTGAACAAGTTGAACGTTTGAAGAGAGGGCAAGAAAGAATTTTGGAGCTTAAGCGAGTTAAGAGGGCTAAAAAGACAGTAGTTACAAAAACACACCATGGTTTAGAGAGGCTGTGTGCGAGCGGTGAGAACGTCAAGCTGATTGAAAATGAGATCGCAGATTTGTGGGCGGCGTTGGAGTCGTGCATCAATGTTATGGATGAATTACAAGACGCGTATTCACGTTCAGGGGAACTGGAGAACAAGAATTCCGTTACAGTGGAAGCAGAGGGTCTTGAAAGTGAAATAAACAATGTTATCGAAAAGACTGAGGGTGTAATCAAGCAACTCGTGAAGAAGAGTCAAACGGCTTCAAATGAACAAACAGTGCCACAGTGAGTGCCGCATATGACGGATCAGTCACCACATTCACCCGTCAACAACCACTCGTCGAGCCCACAGCACTTAGGAAATTACAGCCAGCGGCTGAAACCTCTGAAAGTTCCGATATTTGATGGTGAGAAAAGCAAGTTTGAGGATTTCTGGGGGTTGTTTTTGAGTCTTGTGGATCAAGGGGGAGAGCCTGCAAATATCAAGATGGCACGGCTAAGACAAAGCCTTACAGGAAGCGCTCTCGAGGCAATAAGGGGTCTTGGAGTGACGCAGCCGGAATACGAGGAGGCCAAGCAGATTCTCCAGACTTAGTTTGGTGGTGAGCACAGAAAGCTGCAAGCATACATGGACCAGATTGAAGAGATGCCTCCCTTGAGAAGCAATGATGTGCAGTCATTTGAGAAATTTGCAGATCTTGTCCGTGTTGCAGTGGTAAAATTGCAGGCAGAGGGCCGAACTGGAGAGTTGCAAGATGAAGCATTACATAGTTTGTTGGTGAAGAAGTTTGCTGATAGTCAGGTCGAAAGTTATAGTCGCTGGTTAAGGGAACATAAGCAAGTGCGATCGGTGCTGAGTTTGAGAGATTGGTTGAAGGAGGAAGTAAGGATCAGAGTTGAGGCAGCTGAGATGGCGCATGGGATTGCAGCTGAACCAGCTGAAGTAGCAAGAGCTAGTGTGAAACGGGTTGAAAGAGGCGGTGGATCGAGAACTTTGTTCAACACGGACAATGACCAGCGAAGAGAGACACTAGGACCGACAACCAAGCCACCTGTGTGTACTGTGGGGGAAACCACGGGGTTTGGAGCTGCAGACAATTCCAGAGTCCAGGAGTGGAGAAGCGTTGGGACGTCGCAAAGGACAAGCGCTCATGTTTTCGCTGAGATTGTACCAGAGTTCGTTCTTGTGGCATTAATGGCTGCAGGAGAAATCATCATTACTTGTTGCACAACACCGTACGAGTTGATTTGAAAGACGAGAAAGCAGTTTCTCCACGGGAGGGGGCACCACCTCGAGCACATACAGCAACATCTAAGCAACAAACCGTATCAGAGGCTTATTCCCTTCGTACCGTGCCTGTGTGGTTAAAAGCAAATGACCGTAAGGTGAAGGTGAATGCCATATTGGATGATGGCTCTAACGAAACTTTCTGAAATGAGGAAGTTGCTGGAATTCTTGGTCTTAAGGAAGGATATCAGACAGTTACAGTGAACGTTCTGAACAATGAGGTGGAAACCTTTCAGTCAATGCCTCTGGAGGTAACAGTGGAGAGCCTTGATGGAGAATTCAGCGGGGGCATAAAGGTGAAGACTTGCCCTCAATGGGTCACCAGAAACTACAAGGCTGAGAATTGGAAATAAAGTCGAGAAAGGTGGCCTCATCTTAAAGAATGCGATTTCCCTGAGCCAGCCCAAGATGGGCTAGTGGATTTGTTAATAGGCGTGGACAATGCTGAACTGCATTATTCTAGGTCAGATGTACGTGGCAAAGAGGGAGGCCCTGTTGCTTGTCTAGGGCCTCTGGGCTGGACGTGTATTGGTTCACCAGAGGGGCGGCAGTCAACGGGAACGAGGACACACGTAAGTCGGATGCTGTTTACAAGGGAACCTTTTGCTGCTGTCAATGGAGTCTGCTGTGATATTGACCAGACTTTGAAAAGGTTCTGGGAGGTTGAGAACTGCGGTATAGAACGTTGTGACACTAAGATTTTCACCAAGGAGGAAGGTGAGACTTTAAGGAAACTTGAAAATTCAATCAGTTACACTGGTGAAAGGTACAAGGTGGGTGTACCGTGGAAGAACGAAAGACCTGAACTTCCAGATAACCGCCATACAGCACTGACTCGTTTTTGTAATACAGAGAACAAACTGAAGAAGGACCCTGTTGTGGGGGCAGAATATGCTCAAACTATTCAGGCGTATGTAGAGAAGGGGTACTTGCGCAAGGTCCAACCAGATGAAGAGTCGCCACCAGAGGTTTGGTATTTGCCACACTTCCCGGTAGTTCACATGGATAAACTACAACAAAAGTGCGTATTGTGTTTGACTGTTCTGCAAAAACGGATGGAGTGTCGTTGAAAGATGTCATTTGCGCAGGACCCAAGTTACAGAAAGACCTGTTTGACGTGCTTATTCGGTTCAGGAGGAACCCTGTGGCTCTGGCTTGTGACATTAAAGAAATGTACTTACAAGTGGAAATTGAGGAGAGTGACCGCCTATATTTTCGGATACTATGGTGGGACCTTGACACTAGTCGTAATCCGGATTCAGCACCCACGGAATCGCAGTTTGTCGCTCAGGAAAATGCAAGAAAACACCAAGAAGAGTATCCACTGGCAGCTGAAACTGTGTTAAAATCAACATACATGGATGACTCGCTGGACAGTGTGGAAACCGTAGAGGATGGAATTCAGTTGTACCAACAGCTTGACAGTCTGTGGGGGATAGCAGGCATGCCAGCAAGAAAGTGGATATCGCATGCACCGGAAGTCGTCTCAGCCACACCAAAAGGTGATTCTGCCCCAGTTTCTCCTTCTGAATCTTTTTGTTTTCTTTCACCCTTTGTTTTCTCAGATGCATTACATGTAAAATACCGTAACAAAGTGTTGCGCTTCTCTGAATCCTCCATTTTAGGAAAAGCACATGCCATATACATCCCGGAATTTTTAAGAGTTTGGGTGTTACTGCTCAGCGGTAGAACACAAAACAAGATGGCGGAGAAAACAAATGTTCGTGTGCGAATGATAACAAATGGACTGGCTATTATACTATTCCATTTCTCATGCAGAAACCTTGACCCAAGATTATAATTTTTAAGCCTAAACTGTTTATATCTTCAAGAGGCTGGGAGCTTGAATTATGGTCGTCCAGTGGGCAACCATGTTCTGCGATTTGGTTGTCAGTGTTAAATTCTGGTCGTCTCTGACAACTGGACGACCGTAAATTTCGGACCCTGTCCATAACCAGCAAATAATGCTTGAAGAACTCAGAAGCGCACACAGCAGTAAAATCAGCTGTAAACAGAATTAAGAAGTGACAAACATTAACTATGAACACTCCTGTACTTTCAAAACAAGAGATCACCAATTCTCGAATCAAACACGTGGAGTACAAAATACTACGAACAGCCTACAATAGCACAAATAACACACCGAATCTCCTGCAGACTGTAGGTAGGTACAAGAGGGCCAAATAAGTTTTCAACTTACAGTAGAAAGGAATCAGTATTAACTTCCCAGGCGTTAGTTAATATTTCATTTTTTGATTTTCTGCCATGTTAGATAGTAACATGCATTATTTGGTAGACTCTGTAAAGTAGTCAAGTGAACTGTTAAATCGTCAGTAGATGTTATAAGTCTCTGGTCGTTGTCCTGATTGGTCGACGATCTCGTGATGTTATTGGTCGTCTGTCAGTTAAGCCGTGATGTTATTGGCTGTGAAGACTGTAAACGTGATTGGTGCGTTTCGATCCGTCTTTAGACTTATAACATCTACTGACGATTTACAGTTCACTTGACTCTGATGATGACTTCCGCTCAGGTTGTCGAAACGTCAGTCAATGTCACCTCAAACAGTCCTTCTCAGGACTACACTCACCCGGACGATCACAATTTACCGAATTATGATATGACTCCTG
This sequence comes from Siderastrea siderea, assembly GCA_964030785.1. NCBI lineage: Eukaryota > Metazoa > Cnidaria > Anthozoa > Scleractinia > Rhizangiidae > Siderastrea > Siderastrea siderea. The sequence goes on from OZ034969.1 coordinate 38,546,129, forward strand.
GGTTCAAACCATTTACAGTTTTACGTTCCTTTGGACGGAAGAGCGAACGACTTGCTAACGACTACATCAGTTACGCAAGCAACGTCAGACGAATACGACAACAACTCTGGTTCAACCACCGCTGCAAGGACCTCGGCCTTGTTCCGGCTGGACTTCGACTTAAGTCCCCGTTGAACACACAAGAGGCCATACAGATCGTCAAAGCCACCTGCCGACGACTGGTCCGAGCGCGGATTAACGACTGTCACAGAAGACTTAACTACTACAAAGACAAACTACAACAACGACTTGACAAACTTCGACAATTCATACCGACTGACTTACTTGACACTATACTGACTATTGCCGACAGACGAGCTAAGAAAACAGCTGAACAGCACCGCACTAAAACTCAACTAAAACTGACGCGACTACAACGTACTAAAGACAAAAGACGACAAAAACCAGACGACAACTGGGTCAGGAATATTTCTTCCCGTCCCTTAGACAAGACTGAAACACAGGTACTCTCTTACGGACTCAAACACTCAGTGACGCCTAAACGTATACCAACCGAGGCCATTGTATCCAGTGTTGAGGCGGTTCTGTCCCGTCAGAGGGAGCTCTCAGAATCAGCCAAGGATAACATCAGAAGTAGAATAGCTTCTACTATACAATCAGCCTCTCTACCTGACAGTAACTTGACTAAAGAAGAACGACAAGCACTAAAACGACTGAAAACCGACGAAAACATTGTCATACTCCCCGCTGACAAAGGACGAGTGACTGTTGTTATGGACAAGACAGACTATTACGACAAAATGGACGCACTTGTTAACGACAAACAGACCTACCAAGTACTTAAACGAGACCCGACGCCAGCACTTCAACGCAAACTTAACAGCAAACTACTTGACCTCAAGAAAACTGACGCTATTGACATTCAACGCTACAACAGACTGAGGTGCCGTGTACCACAACCACCGAAACTTTACGGACTACCAAAACTGCACAAACCTAACATACCCATGCGACCCATAGTCTCATTCTGTGGGTCCCCGACTTACCAACTGTCCAAATACTTGACTACCGTACTGAAACCTTTGACCGACGAATCACGACACAAACTACAGTCAACTGAGAACTTTATTGACGCAATCAAGACAGTACAAGCACCTGACGACTACAAACTAGTGTCTTTTGATGTGAAATCACTGTTCACCAGTATTCCACTTCAACTGGCTCTAGACTGCACTGAGACCGCCATAAACAACTCTACTATTGAACTACCGCTACCTACAGACGACTTAATGGACTTACTGAACCTTTGTCTTACTTCTACGTATTTTCAGTACAACGGCAAGCACTACAAACAGTTGCACGGAACAGCTATGGGCTCACCAGTTTCCGTTGTTGTTGCAGAAATCGTTATGCAAAACATCGAGGAACTAGCCCTCGCAACTTACAAACGAACACTACCACTCTGGCTACGTTACGTTGACGATACCTTTACAGCCGTACACAAAGACGAAATCGACGATTTTCACGAACACCTCAACGGACAAAACGCCGACATACAGTTTACTAAGGAGATCGAGGAAAATGGTAAAATACCTTTTCTAGACTGCTTAGTTACCCGCGACAATAACAAACTACGGACGACAATTTACAGAAAACCGACACATACTGACAGACTACTCGACCAATCATCTTACAACCCAACTTCTCACAAAGCTACGACTATACGGACCCTGACAAGACGCGCGCAACTAGTTTGTGACTCACCTGACAGCTTAACGGACGAAAACAAGTACTTAGACAACGTTTTCAACAAGAACAATTACAACCGGGACTTTATTAGACACAACACTTACAGAAACTCCGAACCAAACGCTACGAACACTAACGCGACACCTGTCACTACTGCAACCATACCTTACATCAAAGGGACTTCTGAAACTATCGCACGAATCCTACAATCCTACAACCCTACAACATCCGCGTTGCTCACAAACCTATCACTACTTTACGACAGCTACTGACGAACGTTAAAGACAAAGACGAACCGAGCGACAGACGGGGAGCAGTTTATAAAATCAAATGCTGCGACTGCCAGGCCACTTATATTGGTGAGACCGGCAGAAATCTGAACGTCCGACTGACTGAACACAAACGAGCGACTAGAAATGGTGATATCAACAATCACATTGCTGAGCACCATTTAAAAACAAACCACAGAATCGACTGGTACTCTGCTGAATGCGTTACCTACAGTACGGACTACTATCAACGAATCACTCTGGAAAGCTGGTTTACTAACTTAGAACAAACACCACTGAACCGTTGCCAACAGCTACCTGCACCTTACAAACGACTGATTGCCGACAATAACAAGACAGACAAACAATAGACAAACTGACTCATTTGACTAACAATAGACCAACGGACATTTGACTAACAAAAGACGGATCGAAACGCACCAATCACGTTTACAGTCTTCACAGCCAATAACATCACGGCTTAACTGACAGACGACCAATAACATCACGAGATCGTCGACCAATCAGGACAACGACCAGAGACTTATAACATCTACTGACGATTTACAGTTCACTTGACTCTGATGATGACTTCCGCTCAGGTTGTCGAAACGTCAGTCAATGTCACCTCAAACAGTCCTTCTCAGGACTACACTCACCCGGACGATCACAATTTACCGAATTTTGGTAGACTCTGTTAGGCAAATGCTGTTTTTTTTTTAGAATTAGTGTTCTCTTTTGACATTGTGGCTGTACACCTTAAAATAGAAGACCTATCACATCACTGGTGATGTCAATGTGTGTGCCAAAATAAGCAATAAAGGGGCTAATTCTTGGTTAAATAGGAGAAAAATAAATTGACGGATGCTCAATAGGCTAAACCCCATGAATTCCAAGGAAAGAAGGGCAAGTATGGGAGATTTAGCACAATTCATGAGGATTATTTTTCATGTTTATGACATTTGTTTGCAAGGAGATTTATAATTGGCCTCTCATGTTACAAGTGAAGAAGCGGTGGAATGCACCTTAGCCGAAAACGACAATCCTGAGAGTGATTTTGAAAGTTCAGACTTGTTCGATGATAACCACATGTATCACCTGACTGAACAGCTTTTAAGTAACAGAGAAACTTAGCAGATTGATGGATCAAACTCCCTGGAGTCAAGTTTCAGTGATGAAGATCAAAATAATAAATTATTATTATGCTGAAAATGGTCCTGTAATTGCATTTGTGAATAAGGATGACAGTGAAATTTGGTAGCAAGCCAAAGTTTTGTCGGGCAAACTTTGGAGCTGCAGAAGCATCTAGACCGCAGGGAAATGGACGTAGGAGAACTGTGAGACAAAGGCGCCCAAAGCGTCGCCCTTAGCGGAATTTGCAGTGGCAAAAAGGGAATGTTAGAACCATTATTCCAGAGTTCCGTGAAAGAGCAGGTCCAGTTAGAGTTTGGGAAGGCACCCATACTCCAATATCACTTTTTCCATTGTTATGGACTGATGATCTATTTCATTTTATTTGAGCACAAACTAACAAATTGCTTAAGTGAAGAGAAATGCCAATCCAGAGTAGGGATTATTCTAGAGCACGGCTTTGCAGGATTTCCGCATCTGGAAAAAATGCTGCATTAAATTTACATCTACCTTGGCGCGTCAAATGGGGTGCACAAAACTGTGTCCAAGGATAAGCAGTAATTTTCTGAAATAAAGTATTCAACAACATCACTGACGATAAGATTGATATGACCACCACTTTACAGCCTCTTACTGTCTCAATTGCCTTTCTCTTCTTCGCTTGTTTCTGTGTCCATATTTTGCACTTACTTGAGTTTCTTCTGAGTTATTCTTTTTCTTCCATACATGCATAACGATAATAATAATTAAAAAAGAAAACAGAAAAAGTCACCATTTGCAAGCGACGAGAGCCATTATTTTATGAGACAAACACCTGGGATTCTACAGTTACATGACTCCAGGCCTTGTTAGTTGCTAAGAATGCACTGAAATTGTCAACATTCACTCATTCGTGGTCTATGGCTGTGAAAAGTTCCACTCCTATCTCTATGGAAGATCGTTTGTGGTGAAAACTGACCATCGGCCTTTAGAGCAAATCCACAAGAACCTTATGCAGGCACCTCCACGCCTTCAAAGAATGCTGTTGCGTCTACAACCCTATGATTGTGAAATCAAATATCTTCCGGGAAAAGAAATGGTCACAGCCGACGCCCTGTCCCGCCTCTCACCACTGGATGAATTTGAAGTACCAGACATGAAAGTGAAAGTTCACCATCTAATCAGAATCACTCCGGCAAAAATGCAAGAGTTTAAAGACGAAACTGCAAAAGATCAAACCTTACAGCTGCTATCCCGCCAGGTTGTGCAAGGTTGGCCGGACAGTGTTAAGAAAGTTGATTCAGTAGTAAAACCGCACTAGTCCATGCGAGATGACATATCAGTGGAAGACGGGATGTTACTCCTGGGCAGCCGAGTCATACTGCCTGAATCCGTTAGAGGTAATATCTTCCAGCAAATTCATGAAGGACATTTTGGCATTGAAAAATACACACTGCGAGCCAAGTCATGTGTCTACTGGCCGAACATCTACAAAGAAATAGAAACTCTCATAAACTCGTGTACTGTCTGCCAGAAGTACCAAAACTCCCAGCAAAAGGAACCCATGATACCTTCGGAAATCCCTTTGAGACCGTGGCAAACTGTGAGTGCAGATTTGTTTTACACCCAGCAGTCCTGGTTCCTGATAGTTGTCAACTACTATTCCAAATTCCCATTTGTCAGAAAGCTTCACAACCTCACAGCTCGAGCCGTTGTCAATGAAACCAAGATGCTGTTCGCAGAAAATGGAATTCCCAAAACCCTACAGAGCGACAACGGTACCCAATTCACCTCTGCCGAGTTCCAGCAACTAGCAAGGCAATACGGCTTCGAAATCGTGAAGTCATCCCCTCACTATCCACGTGGCCACGGATTTGTTGAACGTCAAGTCCAAACTGTGAAAAAGACTATCCTAAAATGCAGAGAGACTGGGGAGGACCTGGCCTTTCTAATGGGTCACATAGCAGCCCACTTTTATGCCTTGACAGACACCACAAAGGAAACATACGACAACCTGGTGAGGAACCTGAAGTCCTCTCTTTGTCCAGCTGTCAAACAAGAAAAGATCTTCGCTCAATTCGAGCAAAGGACACTGCCACCAGGAGAAGATTTATTCGTGTTCCTTTAGCAACTTCAGGAGGTACTGGAGAAAGCTGACCCCAATATGGCTAAAGAAGCAAAGATGGCCTTACTCTCACTCCAATTTATGAAAGGGATCCCCAAGGACGCCCACATGACACTGCTGGAGAACGATCCAACACCGTCCCTCAACAAAATGATAAGTTTTATCGAGCTACTGGGCAATCACTCACGAAGAAACAGTGTTGGCGGCAACAGGCAGTTCCTCGCAAACACAGATAGAACAGTTGGTGTCAACGATTGCAGTGCTCACCACTCAGCACAAGGAGCTCAATGAGAAGATTAAGCACATTCAAGAGCAGCGTAGCGTCAAAAAATGCTGTTATGGCTGTTGGAGAAGGACCACCAGAAGAGCCCAGTCTTGTCATGAGTGCCACACTTATGGCCACATGGCTAGAGACTGTAAGAACAATGTACAATTAAACTAGAAAAGGGCGACTACGAATTATGTTCAAGTAGCAAAATAGATGGGTTCCTTGTAAATTTGACCCCTAAAATTCCGACCCACCATGTTTTAAAATGTACTATTGAAGGGGTTTCTGTAAACGTATTATTTGATGCAGGTTCCTTGAGATCATTTATCAGTATTTTTTAAAGGGATAAATGACTGCAATAATTTTGACAGGTGTCATACGCAGTGGCTGGGTAATAAAATGTATTTCCATTACAGGCAGTCATTGAAAATTGAAGGGGAAATTTGTCAGGGTTGAGATTTCCTAAAAGTGCAGTAGAATATTTTGGGAATTTCATTTGTAGCCACATTATGAAAGACCGCATGATTGGCTGGGATTTTATTGTTGCAAATACTTTAGATTTAAGGAGAACAGATCCCAGGAGAGCAAGGGCGTACTGCTAATTCAGGCCACATAAGAAAACGCCAGAGTCTCAAATTCTGGCATGCATACACGTGGCTTATGTTGTTGTTACCGCAAGCTGTCAGACCGTGCCCATTTCTAGCGCAGACGTAGAAATAATGACGGGCCAGAAGCTGTCCAATTTTTCTCCCTTGATAGAGTCTGCCAACTGTGCAAGGAAACCTGCCGGTGCCTCAAGCACCTTCAAAACAGGAATGTGTGGGGCCACATACAGTTTTAATTTAGCCGCAGAAGTCAATAAGGTTTTATGCCTATTGCTGTCAGCCAAAGACAAAGAACATATCAAACAACTGCCAGGTCAGTTACCCTAAGCAGTGATTTTGTTACAATTTGCCACTAGTGAGTCCCATCTATCAAATGCTTGAACTCATACTTTGTTCTTTTGTTTTTGTTTTTTTCACCTCAGTCGATTTGAATTGATAATTAATGCCTTGGGCTTTCTGTTGTTCTATAGTTGTCAGCAGTGTTTCCTTGTTCTCATAGTTCATGCTCGTCGTGACACCATTCACCGTCACAAGTATCGGAATTCTGTAGTATTTTTTAGCTATTATCGGTCATACTTCGCATTTTTATGCGTGGAATATTTAGTTTTATATTCTGAGGTGTAATGCCTGTGTGGCTGACAAATGAAATAGCTGTGAGGCTGTGAAAAATATAATCCCTGTGTGGCTGAGAAATGAGATGTCTGTGAGGCTGAGAAATAAAATACCTAGGTGGCTTTGAAAGAAAA
>OZ034969.1:38558000-38599000 GCA_964030785.1 Siderastrea siderea
CAGCAATACTCCGCATTGAAAAGCTACTTTCAGTCAGAAGAGGACTCTAATCCCAGATTTCAGCGGCTGAAGAAACTGTTTGCAGATCCTATGACTGAGGTATATCTTTTCTTCTACCACGCTACCCTTCAAACATTTGTCAACTTCAACCAGTTCTTGCAGAGAGAGGATCCGATCATCTCACTAGTAGCACAGCAGATTCAATCCTTCCTATTGAAACTTGTCGGCAAGTTCCTTTCAACTGTGGTTATTAGGGCGGCCAGGAGTGATTTATCAAAAATTGGATATGCAGATGCTAGCAACCAACTTTCTGATCGGGAGATTTTCATTGGTATGGCAACAAGAATGTGTCTTAACAAGCTGCAAGAAGACGCTGATGTCAGTCAGGCACAGTGTAACAAATTCTTTAAGGGAGTGAGAGCATTTTATGTGAAATCGGTAGAATATGCTCTCAAAAATTTGCCAGTTGCAGATGAAGTTTTGGCAAATGCGAAGTTCATTAATGTCATCTCAAGAACGGAAGCCACTTTATCGCAAGTTGAGTACTTTGTACGACGTTACAACGATCTTTTACCATTCTCCTCACCTCAAGAACATGACAAACTGTCAGAGGAGTTCACAGATTATCAGCTGCTGAATGACAATGAAGTACCAGAATCGGTTTGGAAGTCCGCAGTTGTTCAGGATGACGAGTCTTGCACCTTCTACAGAATGGACATGATTTGGCACTACCTCTCAAATTTAAAAGCTGTTGATCGGAAAAACAGATTTAATCGCATTTCACGTGTTGCCAAGCTTGTTCTTGTCATTCCTCATTCAAATGCGGAAGAAGAGAGAATTTTTTCCATGGTTCGAAAGAACAAGACTGCATTCCGCCCAAATCTTGATCCAAAGGGCACTTTGTCAAGCATTTTGACAATCAAACTAGCCAGTCACCAACCAGCTTATGTTTTTTAACCGCCAAAGTCTTCGCTGAAGAAAGCCAAAACTGCAACATGGGATTATAACAAGCTCCATGCTTCTAAGAAGTAATGTTTTGGTTGTTGAGAAAACAAAACATTTTGATTGACCTTATTTCAATAACGTTGTTGAAAACCAAACGATGATAAATTTGTATTATAATACGTTCAGTTTGTATACACGAGAGATCAATCATTTTCTACCATTGTAATCAAGCTGCTGTAATTTCATTGAATAAATCAAGTAACGAGTCTGTTCACATTTTGAAGAAACAAACATGTTGTTTTTGATACAAGATAAGCTATTTATTACATAGTTTACTCTTGGTACATATCATTTTATGCTCAAGGACACTGGCCGACAACATAAGTTTTGGTGAGTAAACTTGATGGTTTAAAAACAACAAATGCTTGCCCAGAATGAAGGAAATTGCTTCTCTGCAATTACATTTTTAAAAATTTTCTCGGGGGCATGCCCCCAGACCCCCCTAGGGGTTCGGCCCTTTGGGCCTCACTCTTGCCCATTCGGGGCAAAGCATTTTCTCACTCCACACCAACCAAAAAACTTGGCATCTATGACACGAGTAAATACGGTAATTGGCATATTTTTAGTTTTGTGAAGGGAACATTACCAGAGTCATGACTTGCTTGGTCTCTAAGATTTGATTATCTTCAAGTTCTGTCCATGGTTCAGTCTATTTTCATTCGTCTGGGGGGACGGGGAAGAAGGTTACCGCAATACTGCGTCGTTTGTCCTCCAGAGGACTGTGCACACCGGAAGTAAAGATTGCCTTGGTCCCAGTTCCCGCTTTCACAGGCAACAAAATGGCGTCAAGCAACTTACGGATACCAGAAGAACAGCCACCCGATAGGCCAGAACCTGCTCAAATTGCTAGAGATCGGAGCCTGAAGCAAATTAAAAGCAAATAGAAGACCAGGGAGGCATCTGACGGGAAAAAAGTCCTATTACATGATCACGACGATCAGTTTCCCGGTCAGCATCAAAGTGTCATTATAGGCAACACGATGTTTTGCACTGCTTGCAAAGAAGTTGTTTCATCAAAGAAATGCATTTTGTCATCCCATTGTGCCATGTCATTGTGTCCCAGAGCATAATAAATGTGATACTGACATCGTACATTTTGACACATTAAGTCACTGCTTCTAGTCTGGAATGAAGTGCAGTAGTTAGTTGTGTTTTATTAGAGCAAGTGTGTAACTCCAGATAAAGAAGACGTCAGGCTTTATTAAAAATAAATATGTAATTTTGGACTTGTTTTGTGTTTTTGTTGAAAAGCATACTTTAAGAAAAAGTAGCATAATTTTCAAAAACGAGCATAATTTGGAAAAAAATCGGGCACTGCTAGTAGCATAATATGCTACTTTTACTGGCACAATCGATAACGGCCTAAACAATAGTATCTCAACACTTAATAGGCTTCTTTCGATATAATAAAATTCAGGTTGGTAGCGAGGCCTAGAGGACACAAACAAAAGAAATGAATAAACATGCTTGTAAACTGTCTTTTATTTGTGTCCTCTAGGCCTCGCTACCAAGCTGAATTTTAATATATCGAAAGAAGCCTATTGCTTGATTTATACTAGTGATTTACAGAACTGGCAGCCTGGAGAACTGGTGTGTGGAATGTGGACTAACTATATTGTAGTCAATATCAGATTAATGTGACAGCTGACTCGGGTTGACTTAGTGATAGGTGCACCGTCAATTTTGCGGGTTATAATTAATTAACTAATTAATAAGTCTATGGCTGGATGACAGCACATATTTGGAGTTGTGTTTGATTATTTTCGGGATGTCTTATTTACATACTTTGTTGTTTTCTTCTTTTCCGTGATGGGTCCTTATTCAACCTAATTTCCCAAATCAGGGCAGGCAACTCCCATTGGTTTGCCGCACATCTCGGTGACCAGTGGACGTTCTGCTTTCAGGTGCTTATTGAAGTTGCTTCTTTCTGATTGGGAATCCCATTTGTTTCAACTTTAGTTTTCATACTTCAGGTTTTTCTTTCATACTTTTCCTTACTTTTACTTTTTAAATTTTAACTTTGTTAAGGGTTCCCTAACAAAAAGAAGGCAATTTCAAGAGAACTGAAAGGACAGTGGGGTAAATTTTGCAGACCGGCTTGCCGCCACTCAACAGAGAACAGTTGAAAACTGGGTTGACTTAAATGGGGTTCCTAATCAGGGAGGTTAAATCTTCCATCAGTGCTTGCAGGGCGGTTCTGTTATCAGAAGAGGCCCCAGATTTTAACTATGTTCATCTCAGTGATCCAGATACATTTGTTGCTGGTGGACTCCACAGGAATCCCAAAGCGTGGGAAGAAATCCTTGCTGACCGTCCTTTAGCCGACATAATAAAAAAGATTGGTTTCGCAACAAAGTGGATATTATACAAATCAGTCAACATTTTAAGGTGGCCCAACACAGTTTCTTGTCCCTATGCATTATTCATCCGTATTTTCAAACCACTGGCAGTTGGGCAGCCACAATTGGCAAGATGCAAGTTCAACTAAAAAGATTACATTTTGATATGTTTTATTGGACTACTGTGTAACACTAAATTTTTGCGGGAATTTAATTTTGCAGATTGGCGATTTTTTGTGTTTTGCGGGTACTAATTTTTGTGATTACAACTGTTTTTTCTTGCCGGGAATTAATTTTTGCGATTCTCAGGAGGTCACCTTCTATTTGGAATTATAACGTTGTCGTTTTTTGAGTACAACAATCGAATACAGGTGAACAACATGCAGCTAATCAATGGACTGCCTTCAGACGGTCCTCTTCCTTAAAGCTTTTAACTGTCAAATACAAGTACTTGTAGTGCCCCAACTCTGAACGAAAGAAACGGTTTAAGTAAATGGGCACCAACATGATTTTACCTTACATGTAAAAGGCAATGTTTGTATATAATTTCGATTGTGGAGTAAATTTTTGTGGAAAAACATTTTTTCTGGAGATTTTTTGTGTGGGAACTTTTTTTGCGGATCGCGAAAAAACCCACAAAAATTAGAACCCGCAAAAATTTAGTGCCACACGGTAGGTACCGTTACCATGGCAACACAGCTGGTAGTAAACCACCATTAAATAATGGATTTGATTTATTTTCAGAAAATCCAGTCATTTCATTTTTTCCATCATTTGTCTCTCGCAAACTCAAAAAATACTGGCCTATTGACACTGGTCTCGTGAGATTTTCACAGAGAGATCTTCTGTTATTTTGTGTTTTGCATTTTACCATTTTCTGAACATGTCCTCTGTCAGATTTCAATTTTTGTTTGCAGGCAGTTAAGCATGTTCTGAACTATTATTCTACCAAATTTCATGAAATTCTAACAAGCGGTTCAGTAGAAATCAGTGCGTTTCCACTAAATCGTGCAGTCACAATTTTCTGGTTAACTGCGCATGCGCTGCATTTGACAGGATTCTCCATCTTTCTTGATCCATACAAACAATCCCAGAAAGGCAGGGTATTTTCCAATAGAATTACCTTTAATACACTGAAAAACAAACGTTTTTTACACGTAACAAACTGATTGGTTGTTAAGACGGAAAAAAACACGCACAATCTTCATTGAACAAAATGAAATGATCACTGTACAGGCACCATGTTTCTTTCTCTCAAAGTCTTGTACAGGCACCTATTCACGTCAGTAGTACAAATCGTAGAGTGCGTGCAAACTGCGTTCAGACACTTTAAAGGGTGTTATTAAGGACAACAACATTGCTCAAATTTCCCACCCCCTACACGATTTGGTAACCATACATCTTGTAAAACATTTCTGCGATTTGTATTAAATTAAGAAGTGATGATAACTGACGACAATCGATATTAATCGATTAAAAATCTACTGAAAATCACACAAATGTCCATTGTCGATTACTCATCAATTACCGACACTAATCAATTAATTAACATCGATTATTATCGATTAACGTCGATTTTCACCGATTTTTCGTTTCATCAATTAAATATGCCGGCCACTTTGAATTTTGTAAACACATCAGCAGGGCTAGTTCAGAAAATGACCGGTGCCTGTTTAACGTTCTCTCTATCGGCCCCAAGAGTAGGGAATTTAGACTTAAAATTTCCTTTTCTGATCAAAGTCTTCACCCCATCCCGTGGTCATCCCCACGCCTTTAGCACAACAGTGACTGGTGAACAAATCCTATAAAAAGAGCTTATGCACTAGTCATTTGTTTCCCCCGCCCCCCCACCCCCGCGACATGCGGGGATTTTGTCGGGCAATAGCGGGGGAATTACTGCAGCTTTGCGATGATTTTATGCCCAGACCCCCAGGGACTTTACCTCAAATTTGCCTCACCTAAAATACCCCTGGGGAACCCCGGGGAAATTTCCAAAAACAAAGCACTCACGAGGAGACTGTGTGCAAAGGATTCTGGGTGCATTCCTCACAAGCAGCGATCCAACATGGCTACCAAAGAGGATAGCGTGACGAGGTAAGTGTCAACAATCCTTTTATATCCTTATGTAAATGAATGCATCCATTGATAAGCCTGATGGCATTTGAAAGAAAACACTTTGACCTTTATCCCGAGACTATATTTACGCTTTGTTGTTGCGCGAATTCCGTTTAATATGTGATTTCACTTTCATCTGACACTCTAGATGGAAAGCTTTTTTTTCAAATGCTGGAATAAAGGACAGAGCTGAGGAGTATGCTAAGCTTTTCGTTGATAATCGGTAAGTACACAATACAACAAATACGCTTTTTGGAAGAATTAATCGTTATATCTTCTCAGCCTGGCTTTTTTGCAAGGCTTCAGCCGTTAAAGATTTCATTCAAGGCTGGCGGCGCTTCGCACAGAAGCCATTTCTTGGCGTAGCTAATAAAAAGCTATTTTTTATAATTTTTTATAATTCAAACGTTTACCTTGAAACTCTCTCGGTATTCCTAAGAAAAACAAAAGTGAAAAGCCACGGCTTCGCTCACTCGTTGATACAAACCAACGAGTGCCTATTAAATATGAAAGAATAAATTCTGATATTCCAATACAGTATAAACACCAGGTTGAGATTTTGCAAAAAAGCACATTTATTTATTTAGAACAAAACCAGCCTGGAAATATAAGGTGTTCTTTTAGAATGGAAAAGTAGAAAAATACAGATAATCAAGCATAATTTGTTTCTATCTAGTATTAATTTAAGTCTGATTTTCTTTATTGCTGGCTAAAATTTAATATATAATGTATGAACATTAAATATGTCAGTATATGTACTTATTCTTTTTTATTGAACCTCAACTTACAAATAATGCTAAAGTTTTCTTTCAATTTTTTTGTTGTTACCTCTTTCTACCTCAAAATGATTAATTATTTCTAGCCAAGGATAATAATAATTATTTTTGAAGGGGGAAGGGGGGATTTTGGACCTTCTTGAGGTCAAGGCTTTTTTAACAGTTGATCTGATGTTTTTTTTTTTAATTTCTTCTTAAGCATTGCAGAGGATGTGCTTGATGATATTGACAAAGAGAGCATCCGTGAAATTGGAATAACTGCTGTGGGGGACATTCTACTCATTTTAAAACATATTAAGGTACAGTACATACTTATTAAAGAACTGTATTAGATGTTTGTCATTATTAGATGTTGTATCATATCATTTTTTTATCCTGATTATGTTTCATGGGCCATTCTGCAGTTATGTTATTATATTATATTATATTAGAAAATTACCCAGAACTCCCATGATGATGTACACTTGTTTCTTGTTTGGTGTGACAGGTTCTGTGTTCTAGTGCATTAACTCTGTCTCCATAAAGAATCACATTGCCATATTAATCCGTTGGTGGTTGTTCCCCAGTGTAATTAAATATTTTTTTGTGTTCTATTTACTTTCATTGTGTAACTTCAAAATAAACCATACCCCTACCATGAAGGGAATTTGATAAAGGATCCCCCATCCCTCTGTAATTTCCAAGTGACAAATGTAGTGTTTGTATGAAAATGTGGATGTTTACCCCCTGGAAAATCAAGATATTGACCCTCCCCACCCTCTGCAATTTTCAATTCTCTCTGTGGTGGGGGTATGGAATATTTTTGTTTTGAATTTTACATTTACATTTTACAAAAGGGTTTCTTTTTCGTTGTTTGTTCGTTGAAGGTCTTACCCTATTTTAAATGGTATATAGTTTGACAGGTCCAAAATTGTTTCACTTAGTATTACCTGTGAAGATCAATCTATGAGGACCATGATAATAATATTATTATAGTAGAAACCCTCACAGCCTTTCACGAATCCTGCGACATGTTGGCGCCTGTCAGCTGGTACATTGCAAAAACATAAAAATAAATAAGTATCCTTATCGATTCAAAGGAAGTAATTGGTAATGGCTTCCTACTAAAACAACTATAGACTACAGTACCAGTTCTTGCTTTCTATAAGTCAAATACCAGAACTCGTTTTCTGGTCTCCTTTCTAGGTTATGCCTGAGCAGAAGACATTTGTAACAGTTAAGATTGACGAGAAGGAAATTCAAGAGAAGAGTAAGATATATGACACCTCAAAGATTGACCCTCATCATAAGATGTTCAGTTACTATACAGAACTCAACAGAGCAGCCTTGAAACTAGCTTTAGATGACCCTAGTATTGTAAATGACAAACAAAATCTATGCAATTTGGCACGCCAGATGTTACATAATAGTGGGTACAATTACAAGAAAAAGACAAGCAGATCGAAGCAATTTGGAGAGAGTGCTGGAGCACAGAAGAGAGAGTATATAAGTGACTCGCTTAAAGTAAAAAGACTACAAGAGATTCAAGAAGACTTAACTGATACTGACACACAAATGGGACTTCTGACCAGGCAGCGCGAAAAACATGTCAATGTGAAACAGTTTGGCCAGGCTGCGACCTTAACAGAACAGATTTTGCAATTGAGGGGAAAAAAAAGAAAACTACAGGAAGAACTCACCATGCTCCAGACCAAGAAAAGAAAATGTGAAAAGCGAAATGCAAAGACAAAATCCTTGAACGCAAGTCATGCAAAAATCACAAGATTCCTTCCCCAAGTTTCCAATAAGAAGCCAGAGCATGTTGATGGCCAACAACCTACTGTAGTAGGTCCTTTAGTTGCCAAGATAACACCAAACAGTTCTTGTAGACTACCAGACCCCTCTGATGCGCTCAGACATGGCATGGGCTCCGTTGAAGCAGCAAAGAAAACCTGTACACCATCAGCCAGCAGTTCTTGTATACAACTGGACCCCCCTGATGCCCTCCAACAAGGCATGGGCTCCGTACTGGACCCCCCTGATGGCCTCGAACAAGGCATGGGCTCCGTTGAAGCAGCAAAGAAAACCTGTACACCATCAGCCAGCAGTTCTTGTATACAACTGGACCCCCCTGATGCCCTCCAACAAGGCATGGGCTCCGTACTGGACCCCCCTGATGGCCTCGAACAAGGCATGGGCTCTGTTGAAGCAGCAAAGAAAACCTGTACACCATCAGCTAAACAACCAGACCCCCCTGATGGCCTTCAACATGCCATGGAATCAGATGAGGCACCCTTTACACCACCGGAGGTTTCTCAGATTCTTGGAGATAATAACCAAACTTGCGATGGCTCTCATTTTTTAGGATAGACGCTGCTGGCAAATACTCAACATTCGTGGCTTTAACAAGGTCAACATTGGGGAATGTGGCCTCTTGTCGAGTTGAAAACTCATTGTATATATCAAAACTTAACATGTTTACTCTCGTTGAATTTGTCAGTTTTAGAACAAGATTTTGCCAGCAGCATCATTCTGTCAGTTGCAAAGAATGTTACGTTCTGATTGAAATTGCAAACTATATTCTGGACAAAGGAATTGTCAAAGTTTCAGACCTGTACCACAAATTCTTTCCTAGTAACAAATACAAATCGGACAAAGCTGTTAGGAGACTGCTTCAGCTACCAGTTGCAATATTTGCACTTGAAAGGTCATTGGGTTCTCAACTTCATGTAACTGAGTACTGCCCGTCCGTTGATTACAAGCGACTGATGCACTGGATTAACAAGCTGGTTGCCCCTGAACAGGTTCCAGGTTTAGATAAAAACACTCTCACAGCACTCTGTAAACTAGCATCCAGTGACAAGGACCGAACACTTCTCAAGTTTGCTGCATGCGAGGCAGCTGGACTTACATCACAACAGGCTCGGAAGGTTTATGGAATTGGATCACACAAGGATCTGAGTAGAAAGGTACGTCTGGCTCTTCAAGAAGCAGCAGAGATTAGACAATCCGTTATTGAGCTTGCAGAGATTGAAGACAAAGCCTTGATGCGGTCCCTTAGGTTAGAAGATGTCATTAATGAAGAAGGGGAGGACAATGTCGACTTCGACGTTGAAGCGTGTGAAATAATGTCAACTGATGATGTATGTGATGATAGCAATGTGGAAGATGTTGAGCCTCCAGATCTTACTAATCCCAGTGAAAATGCTGACACATCCAGTACAAAGCATGATCCCCATGCCAGTGGCGAATCTACTGTTGGAGTAGCTACCACACCCAGTGGCACGAGTAATTCAATTAATCCGGATGCTATTAACAAAACAGCAATAGCGGACCCAGCACCACAGCTAGCTACCACACCCAGCAGCCCGAATAATTCATACGATCCGGATGCTATTAGCAAAACAGCAATATTAGCAAATCCAGCACCATCCAATGATGTTCTGTTGAGCTGGTTGAGGGACCATGACTTAAATTGGTTTGCCTTTTTTGAGGAGGTCAGTCAATACTTGCGGAACTATACTTCTGAAGTGCTCAATCAGGTGATTCTTGACTTCACAGACCACTTGCCTTCAAGTGATCTTACATTCGATGAAGAAATGCGTGTTGAGGTGTCACGTCAAGCTTTTTTGGAGGTGCAAAGGAGGCGTTCCCTAGATGGCCCAGAAATTGAAGTGGATTCTGACAATGATGAAGATCAACACTGGGAAGAAGTGGAAATTGCAGATGTGCTTGGGGAGGAAACGCTAAGGAAAATACGATCTGAAAGGTTGCGCATTAAGCGGCGAGCAGAGAGAAAAATGGCTGAAGAAATAGCCAAAACATGCATTCTTAAACGTAGAATCCCTCCATCAGCAAGTCGGTTACAGAAAAAGTTTCCCACGATTGGAAAGGACATGGAGGAATTTGTAGAAAGCAAAAAAGTTGGAGCAGATGCATGGAGGAGAACTGGACTTTTGACTTTCGATGGGGAAAGGAGACGTGGAAAGAAAGTAACTTATAAGTCTATACAAGCCCATCTTGAAGAGAAATATGGTACGAAAATTGGTTACGGAAGCATAGTACAGCTTTGCTATGCCCGGAACAAGAGGCATCTCTCCTCTAAACGATACCAGAATGTGGCGAAGATAACATGCAGGCGGGCTCGAAAGGGGTTCTCTGTTCGAATAAATCCGGATGCACACTGGAGTTGTGCTTTGTATAGAGGGCTTGATTATATTCAACTGAAGGAAGGCAGCAACAAAGTTCTTTTAAACCGTGATGACCAGTCTGGTTTTAGACTTGATACAACGTATGATCATAAGCACTCTAAAACCATAACTCTCACTAACAGGCCAGCCCTGACAACACGAACGGACTTTGTTAATAATTACCCTTCAGTGATCCAAACCACTTCATACCTGTTTATGGAAACTGACACCAGCAAGCAGGCATGTGTGGGCGTCATTAAGCCCCACTTCACTTATCCAAAGAATGCAGCTCAGCATGCGGCTGATTTGGAATTCCTGCAGAATTCACCAGATCTCCAACCATGGATGGCAAACAGGCCAATAGATTGCATTCGCGTTGATGGAGCAAGTGACGAAGGGCCAAGCCATGTAGAAGTCCAGTTTTACTGGACAGAACGACATGTTAAACACGCTAAGGTTGCTACTCTTGTGACGTCCCGTCACAGCGGAGGGTCATACTTAAACCGAGTGGAATTAATGAACGGTGGGCTTTCTCAAGCACACGCCAACCTTTTTATTCCGTCGACTCTTAGTGGAAGCAATTATGGCCCTGGTGGACTAGACAAGGAAAAGCTCAAGCAAAATTTGGAAATTGCCACTGAGGTGTACATTGACCGGGTCCAAGGGTCTAGCTGCTGTGGAAGCCCAGTGCAACTCTTCAAGGGGGCAGAGTCTGATATGTCACGCCGCCAAAAGCTACTCACCTTTCTCAAAGGCACCAAGAAGGACAAACAGCTACTTGAAACCAGCGATCCAGACCTTCACAGGTATTTTCAAGAAATCTGGGATGTACGCAACCGGCACATGAGCAAGACTGTACCATGCAATTACATCTTTCATTTAACTCTCTGTGGGGAACCTGAATGTATTCATCCGCGATGCAAGAATGGTGAAACCAGCTGTGAAATGAAATGGTATGAAGGTGGACCCTCAGTTACCTGGTTGCCAATTCCTGTCCCTGACCCGAAAAGGCCTGGAAGCTTTATGAAGCCCGAAGACCTGCTGTGTACTGATAACAGTGAACAAAGAATGATGTCACCACCTAGCGTAAAGTTAAAGGCTGCAGCTAAAACTAACAGTGAGTAATGTGATAATATACTTAGTAGCCAATAATTTCAATGGCCATTCAGTCAATCAGTCTCCTTCTATTAATTACCCCCAAGGTACTCCAGTAGAAGAGCTGGCTGAGAAACTTCTGTTGCCTGCCCAAGAGGTGGAGTGGCATCTGGATCACTACCATGGTATAAATGAAAGACGGAAACAAGCGGCACATACTAGAAAGAACAAGCAGAAGAACAACTTGGGTATGTCATCATTCTTTTAATCTGGTTCAGATGTATTAAAATTTTCACTTCTAATGCTTTGGGTACTTTTTTCCTTATCTTGCAGATGATGCTAGTATTGGTTCTTGTATTGTGTGCAGCAACAAGGCAGACCTTGCTTGTTCAGCTGCATGTAGCGACACATACTGTCTAGACTGCCTTGGGTTGAAACACCCTCCACCCATGGAATGGGTTTGTCCCGAGTGTCAGGGTATGTACCACACATTTCCATGAAAATCAGTATCAGACAGCAAACAAGGAATACAATATTAAAATATCTTTAATATCAACATTTATTAAGACACCACACTATTAATTTGCAGATGAAGAGGTCTTATACTGTTTATGTAACCAAGGCGAGTATGGCCTGATGGTTGGCTGCGATGGAGCAGAATGTAGCGTAGAGTGGTTTCATCTTCAGTGCGTGGGTCTTAAGGGGAAACCCAAAACAAAGAAGTGGTTTTGCCCAATGTGCAAGTGATGCTTTAATGTTGTTTTTCATTTGACATTCATGTGTGACCATAAAGGCAAACACTGTGCAAGTGATGCTTTAATGTTTTGTTGTTTTATAATAAATACACAAAAAGAGGATTTGATACATTCATGTGTGACCATAAAGGCCGGCATACACTAGGGGACAGGTACCAGGGACTGGCCTCAGGGACCAGTGAGGGGACGAAACCCTGAAGCAAAGTTTGTGGTGTGTATACACTTACGAGACGCAATTCCCTGCGACTAGTCCCACCTAATTATCCCAATTTAAAACGGCCCTGGATAAAACTTAACTCATGTTCTGCGACTTAAATTTCTACATAATGACATAAGCAGTTTTATGGGACTAGTCCCAAGGACGTGGCCCCTAGTGTATTAAAATACTTTTTCGTCATGTGTACGTTCTACCAATGCACTTTCTTTGTCCCTTTTTGCTTTAGAATCTCAAATGCCTTTTACACCCCCGTAAAGTAGCAATGTTGTTGCCAACTGAAATTTGTACTTCCTTCTGAAAAGGCGAACTAGCTTATAGCTATCTTGAATTTATCTTTTTAATAATTTTGCAATCACAATTTCCTAAATCTTAGCCTCTTACTAAAAGTGCTTAAAACAAAATGTAGTACATATACCCCATATTGTGACAGCCACCCATGTGGCCAGGTTTCTCTCGACAAGAATGAGTTCAAGAGGAGGTACCAAACAACTGTGTTTGTTGCTGTCATGGCTGACGATTTTCAAGTCTTCTCTCAGCTTATTGGTTATTCTCCCACACTTTTTGTCTGATCAAAAAAGCCATACTCCAAACAACCTCAGTGGTAAGTATTTTAAGCTGGTTGAAACATTCCTATTAGTTGTTGTTTCTCAAAATGTATTTAGCGCAGAAATAGACAATCCCTTCTTTTACAAGGTCTTTCAGCTAGCCCCGGGGGGTGGTGGTTTTGCAAAGAAATTCTGCCCTGGGGGGTGGTGGAATTCCCCATAATTAGCATCGCTTGTTTGCAAATTCCCCCGCTATGTCGCGGGGGTGGGGGGGCGGGGGAAACAAATGACTAGTGCATTACAAACCTGAAGACTGAGTTCATTTCTGTAAATGGTTTGAACCCAGGAGTCATATCATAATTCGGTAAATTGTGATCGTCCGGGTGAGTGTAGTCCTGAGAAGGACTGTTTGAGGTGACACCTCTTCGGTGGTATCACAACAACGTGTTGACCACACCATATCTTCATTTTTTGCCACAACACTTTATAAAATAACTGCAACTGTCACCTCAAACAGTCCTTCTCAGGACTACACTCACCCGGACGATCACAATTTACCGAATTATGAGTTCATTTCATTTCAAATGAACATTTCAATTCCTCTTCGGTGGTATCACAACAACGTGTTGACCACACCATATCTTCATTTTTTGCCACAACACTTTATAAAACAACTGCACTTTTCTTGCTCTTTACTCGCACTTACGTTTTCAGGCCGCCAATTTGAGAGTAAGTTCGCCATTCGCAAGGTTCAACAGAAAGTACAGCTGTAGACGCCCAACGCAGTGTGTTATCAGTGCAGCTCACGAGCTTTTTAGCTTTCTTGTATTCAGCTCTAACCTTTCTGGGACTTAATTCGCCACCACAAAATGTTCTCTGACGTATTTCTCGGGAACTTGAACAAAATAAAACGTAGTAAACGACCAAAACAAACTACGCACAACGTGGTGCACATTTCAGCTGATTTACAGAAAGCGAGGCCCTCTGGGACTTGCATATATTAGCAAGCGCGCCAATCTCGTCCGCATACATTAAAGCGGTCGCAGCGCTAACGGGAGTCTGGGAACTTCTCCACTCTTTCAAAAAAATGGCGCTCAGAATCAGTGAGCAATGGATTAGAGAACGAGTCAAGTTAAAACACGATAATCTGGGTAAGATCACTTTGTCATACATATCTCCCCTCTTTCAAAAAATTCCCAGTTTGCAGAAAGTTTCTCCAGCAATGTTTTTATCTTGTTTTTGTGGTGCATTCCAACGGAGTTCTGAGTGTGTTTGTTTGCATTGTTTGTATACATGTATATGTTTGAGTTTATCGTCCAGTCTTTATTTCTAACTCAATTCAAGCAGCTCATTGTTTCTTTTGCTGTCACCTTTCGACCTAAAAGAAAGAAAATAAATTCGCTGTTATCAAGTTTAGAGAATCACCCTCAACACTTAGCTCACAGTGACATGACAACTGCAACAAAATTTCATGAACTTCTTCGTGTTGGTCGTCACTATAAACAGTGATCCAGTGAATCTCGTCTGCATGAAATGGCACTGCTCTTTTGTTGCTGATCATTCTTTATGTAATGAATAGGAACAAGAATAAAATAAACCAGATTCCACCTGACAACAAAGATAAACTGGATACTGTAGGTAAAATCAGAGAATGGAAAGCATGCTTATTACAACAACAACAACAACAACACTTTATTTGCATTCCCAATTACAAATGGTATTGCACATAGAAAAGCTTCAATCTGAACTCAGATACATGTATGATGTCGTGGGGCTAGGAAACCATAATAAAAGGTAAAGTTGCTCAAGCAGTTCAATCTAGTCGAATGATCAGTGCATTTAGCCAAACAACTTGATATAGGTACATGTATAATTTATCCTCAGTCTTCTGTTATTTGACTCATGATCAATTGTGTATTTTCTTGTACTTGCTTTTTTCAAAGAATATGTTTTTAACCCATTGTCTCTTCTGATTTTCCTTTTATAATTTGTACATCTATATTTAGATGATGTGAAATCCCTGTCTTTGCCGGGTACTTATCACGAGAAGATCTCAACACTTGGTCCTTCTCTCAGTGGATTTACCCGGCTCAAGTCCTTGGATCTATCACGGAATGCTCTAATATCAACTGAGGTCATTATTTTTTATCTCTTTTTTCAGGTTATTGTTACTAAGTAATTCAAAGCAGTGACTATTGAGTCCCTTATTCCATCAAGTAGTAAGATAGAAAATCCTTACACAGCCAGTGCTGTAAATCATAGCACCTGTTATATTTCAGCACTGTTAATTGGACTTTGATGACTGACCTTTTCCTTAGACCCACACAACAATGTCATTATTTCGGTTCACTTTATAATTTTTTTGACGCTACACCGCATTGAAAGTAAAATTCTAAGCTTTCGACCCTGCTAGAGTCTTGTTCACAGTAACTTGGTCAGGTCACGTGACGTGTGATCTGACCGGCCTCGTCCAGATCGCTGGAAGGTTGTATCTCCCCAATCTCTGTTTAAGGTCGGCTTGTGGACTCTGACGTAAATTGCCACTCAAAAAAATTTATAAAGTTAACCTAAATTGTACATGCCTACACAATTAACTACTCCGCTATTTGATAATGTCATTATTGTTATGCGGATCAAAACAGATGTGATTCAGAACTCAAATACAGTCCTGTAAGACTCGTATCCAATGAAACCGTCTAACAACGAAGTGCCAGAGGTTTGTTGGAATGAAAACCTCATTATATAACGAATTTGTAAGAAAATGACTAGAATGTCACTGTTTGGCTAATCAATTTGTATCCTAACAATTAAACCCCCGCACCACAACACTTAGTATTTGGATTAAGTACTACAAGGCTTCTGATATTATGCGATGGTGCGATTTCGCACAATTGATCTTGAATCGCATCCAATCGCATAATCCATGAGAAATCTTATAATTGATTAAAAAATGCATAAGCTGGCCAAAGTAACAAACATAAAATTCTAATTTAAGGCTATTTAGCATTGGAAACGTCATGCAGAGCCTCTGAAATCTTCAATGTTGTTGTGAATCTCATGACAGTACGTGTTCTATGAGAAATCTTCTCCAGAGAAATCGCATAATTTGCCGCATAATAAACCTTTTCTGCTGCAAAATGTGACCTCCTGGAAATTCCACATAATTGCCCAATATTTTTTCGCACCCTATCAGAAGGCCTATTACTACCTGGATTTGATTGCCAATAGGATTAAAGGTGTCTGGAATGTATGTAGTGTTGGCTACTACATGTACTACAAAAAGATATTTTGAGAGAGTAAGTTTTGTTATGGCCTGATAAATAAACAAAATGTTTCTTTTAAATGTATTTTCAGGGTCTGGAGAACCAGGAAACACTGGAATCCCTTAACCTGTATCCATTGTCGTGTTTGAATTGCACCATTTATACTCGTAGGATTTTCAATTTACTTTTTTTCTAAGTACAGAATGGTCCACCAAAAGGAGCAGACTGTGTGTTTATTCAGAAATTCTTTTTTGGTTGGTCCATATGAGGGCAGGATAATGTAGTGGAGAGAGTAATAATTCAAATTAGATTTTAGGGGTAATACAGAGGCCAATTATTTGAGAACAAGCTTCATAATATCCTTGACACATTACACTTTATATAGATATTACAATAATATTTCTTCATTGAAAGACTTGTATGGACTAAGGAACTTGACAAATCTGAAGGTATGCATGTACGTTATTGCTTTCCATGATAACTAACAATTTGTTAGTGTGCAAGTTTAATAATACCCCAGAAAAAAAAAAACATTCTATTGGAAGCAACGCCTTTCTTGTCTGTCAGAGAAGCCAGCAATTTTCTCCAAAAACTCTCATTTACTTTTCTATTTCACCAACCAAAAAATGTAAGTTCGAAATGCCAGTTTCAGAGATTTTTATTCGGAAAGTGACATGGTTAACAATAAAACAATAGAGTGCTTCAGTCTTGGGAGCACTAAAAGCATATGAAGCCTTTGAAACTTCACTTTTCAAACTTATATTCATTTTAAAAACATTGAATTTCCACAGGCACCTATCAGCCAATAGTCTCTTGACAGAAACACTCTGTTGTTTAAATAAGACCTGCACACCTAGTTCCATTCAGTAGTGAAGTGACGCTGTTTTCCGTTGTTCCGTTATTTTACAGGACTTAGATCTAAGGCTAAATCCAGTGACAAAGAATGAGCCTGATTACCGCCTTTTCATTGTGCATATGCTTCCAAATTTACGTCGCCTTGGTAAGTACCAGAATATTATTTAATTAGAAAAAATGCACAATAAAAAATTCCTCCATAAATCTGCTGGACAACAGTCAATAAACTACTCTGTTGGCTAACAGCTTACACACACTTGACCAACAATTCATCAATAGCTTAGAACTGTGAGTCTTAGAATAAAATGTCTGGCAATTTTCAACTCTTAACACTAACAATCAAATGTCCAATAATTTGAGCATTTGATTGAAGTTGCCATGGCTTAGCAATTAGAGTACTAAGCTTGAAATCCAGGGGTCTAGAGTTCAGGTCCTCCATCCTGTCAGCAGCTGGATTTGATTTAATCAGTAGTATGGCAATCTTCAACTTCTGTTCTCTTTATGTAAATAATCTGCGGAACAGGTGTAGTTTCCAGTTATTTTGACACCTGTTGATTATATGCTGCTTCCTTCTGGTTGTACCCCCCACCCCTCACCAAGTAAATTATTTTTATAGGTGAGGGGATTCATCATGTATGGCACTTACTGCCTATGCCTAAAAAACATTTTGAGAGGGCATTCAACACGATCAAGTTCTCGGATAAGTTCAACTGTGGATGCCTATTAGATGGAAAATAGAGGGTGTGTTAGACTTGTACATTTATTATGCTTTGTGTTTTTATAGACAGTGGGGTAAGTGTTTCGTTTTCAGCCAGGGGACTGAACAACCAAACAAACAACTACAGTAAAAACCCACAAGTAAGAACCTAGTTTTAAGAACCTGTTAGGCTAAAATTCGTCACTTAGACCCTCTCTATAGATGCAAGAACTTGTGTATCCTAAAATTTAAAACAGGTTCTTATTTTCTAAAATACAGTAAATGTATGTTATGTTCTGAAGGAGGACTTCAAAATTCATGTGATCAGCGCTTCAGTTTTTCTTATTATCGTCATTTTTACATAAATACTTATTTGGTATGCAGATTTTATAATGCTGAATACCACTAAATTTTATTAGCTACATATAAAATGTAATTATTTCTTCAGAAAATAAGAACCTATTTAAGAACCTAAATAGCCCAAATTTGTGCTAATTACCATTTATGTAAGAACCTGTTTGGGCTAACTTGGGAAAATGCAGGTTCTTACTTGCTGGTTTTTACTGTATCGTATCCTGGTACTTTGAACTGATAAAGTACCCAAACAAGTACATTTACTACTGGTATATAGTTAACACTGTAAACTTGGCTTTTAAGATTGTTTTATATATATTTCTAGATGACAGATCTGTACGAGACAGTGAAAGAAGAGCAGCCATAATGCACTTTACTTCTGATCAGGTATTATTGAATGAAGGATTATTGCATTGCACTAATTATATGGGGTATTGCTGAACCACACCAAACAAGACAAGTCAGATGACTTTAGGAAACTAGGAAATTTCAGAAAGTAACTAAATGATAACTATACTAGGATAATTAAAATATAAAAAAATCACACTCTGGTTACATGTCACATGCACAGTATAATATTATCCTGTGGATATTTTCTGTAGGCATCAGATTTTGACCGGCATTCTTCTTCCAACAATAAAGTGGAACCAGAAAGGTAACATCTTGCAAGAGTTTTATGTGATGAATAAAAATTAATGTATAGTTGCATGTCTCCTTATGGTACACTTCCACAAACATAAAACACAAAATTTTTCTTTAAAGCCACTATTTAAGTGAACTCTATAATTTTCAACTACATGTGTAAGCAGGCCTTAAATTGCATGGTCAGTGAAATTTGGTTTCTGGTCGGTGAAACTTCAGGGAATGTTTGTTTACCCTTATGGGTTGACACCCTAAACAGAAATCAAATGAGTGCAAAGAGTGGAAGATTGGTAAAAGGCTGATTGGGGGAGGGGTGAGAGGAAGAAGAATAAACAAGAAAGTTGCCTGTTGTTGAACCAGCTCATTACCCTTGGGTTGCCTGTGAAGGAAGCTAATCAATCAATAGCTGTCACTTTTTTGTTTGAATTCACAGTCATTTTGTTTTTGATTCAGGGTTCCTTTGCCCAGATCTGACATGATTCGCAACCTTGCCCCTCATCCAACAGGTATGGCCACTGATTTCATTTAACCCTTTAAGCCCCAATAGTGACAAGCATCTAATTTCTCCTTACAATGTCACTACATGATCAAACATACAGGTCACAAGAATAAAGGAAATGATCACCAAACATGAAATGTCTTGATGTTTGTGCAACTTCTTTCGACTAGTACCATAGGAAATGTATGGAGAACACAAAGGAGAATGTGCATATTGATATTGAAGCTTAAGGGTTAATAACAGTTGAATTTTTGAGAGATTGTCGCAATCAAACCATAGAAAAAAGGTGTCATCATGCTAACATGTTAGGCACTCAGTATTTAAAACTCATTTACCTACTTAGTGAATGAAATGATATAACTCATACATTCACCTAGCTGTAGTTAAGCTGCTTTATGGTGAAAAGCCAGTGATCATGATGTAAATTGGAATATGCTTTGTCTAGCTGATGTTGAGATTAAAGATTGAAACATACAGTACATATACCAGAAAAGATTAAGAGAAACTATTAAGGACAGTGCATCCTGATACAGAGTTATTTTTGCAAAAGTTATGACAGTATATGAAGGAAAAGCATAAATAAACAAAAAATAAAATAAATGGGAATTAGCAGTGGCACATCCACAGAGTGGCTCTTCATCCACTGTGTCCAGATCAAATGTTGGTTTTTGAGGAGAGAGGAAAACTGGATAACTAGGGGGAAAACCTCTCAGAGCAAGGACGTGTACCAACAACAAACTCTACCCACCTCTGATGCCAGGAATCGAACCTGGTCCACATTGGAGGGAGACGGGCGCTCTCACCACTGCACCATCACTACTACCCAAAAAGCAGATCTTAGCAAGACCTATTGGAATCACGCATTTTTTCAGATATATAATTTATTAAGCAACCCTTATTCTAAAAAAAGCATCAAAATACTGAGAATGTGTGGCATTTTCTTTCCAAATTTAAGCTCAAATTATTATTTCTCAAAAAATGTGTGGTTGCCCCCAATTTTCTTTTTGGATTTTGACAGCCATTTCTAAGATCTGCTTTTTACACAGTCATAAACTGCACAAGAGTACTGTTGCATTAGTAGGCAAATCCCTTAAGAAAGCCAAATATCCAAGACCAGACCTGATATGCACAGTAACAAAAGAAGGTGGACTTGGCACTACAGGAGGAGGAGGCTCTAGCCTCTATCTCTATTTGCAAACAAGGGGGTTAGTTCCTAACAAAACTATGGTGGTGCGTGGGGAAGTGAAACACAAAACATTGGATTTATCAAACTGAGATGATAAGGTAAATTGGCCACTGTAAAGAGATTGAATGCTAGCGCTGACATAGTTTCATCTATCTCCATCTGGTTTGGGGGTAATTTAAGGACAATTCGAGCCAAGTAAATTATTAAGTTATGATGCAAAAAGGGATGGAAAACAAAAAATGGAACCTGACACAAAAGTTAAGGCAGCATAGATTAAACAGCATTATTTATTAAATTCTCAATCTTGTTCATACATGTATATTTTCTAGCTTTATCACTGGTTCACAGCAGACAAGTTCTATGGCATTGTGAATAACCACACTTGTTGCCTTAAAGGAAAATGTCAAATCCCCTGTGTTGAAGAGTTTTCATCACAGGGCAACTTTTTGTTCACAACTCAGGCAAAAAAATAGCAACAATTACCAAATTTGAGAATTAATAAAACAATTATTCCACTTGTGGTTTTGATTATGTGGTAATTATGACTGGGGGTGCAGTGGTGTACAGTGTAGTGGTTACCGCATTGGACTTCAGATCTGAAGGTTGGTAGTTCAAGTCCCAGTCCCTGCCATAGTGTTGTTTCCCAGACAAGAAACTTTACTCCACTTTGTCTCTCTTCACCTGGGTGTATAAAATGGGTTCTGGCAACATACTGCTGGGGGTAACCCTGCGATGGACTAGCATCCCATCCAGGGGGAAGTAGCTGCAATACTCTCAGTTGCTTCATGCTACAGAAACCGGGATAAGCTCCAGTGTTGTGGGTCTTCTAGGCTTGTGTGCGACTTAACCTGATTATGACTGACATGACCAGCAAGGCCTTGACGGTCATTTATCACCTCACATACAATGCATACTAATGTGTTATACTGATGCAGTCTTCATTTGGATTACTTAGTTCTGGAAGATGATGATGTTGCAGTACTTGATCTTATCTCACGCACTGGTGGAGACTTGACTCAGCCAAGAGGAATATCTGGTTCAGGAGCAAGAGTGCCTGATGTTGACAGCTACACCAGAGATGGTAGGCGTGCTCAAGGCTTCTGGAACAGTGATTACTAGATAGTAATAATATTGGAGGGCTTGCTGTATATAGGTGACTTTGAAGATACCTTCACACAATGTGCAACATCAATGTATGCAATATTGTCCACTCCAGAAGTTGTCACAGGCTATATTTTTTTGAGTATACACGCTGCAGATTCATTGAGTGAAAGATGTTGCAACATGTGTGCAGGCCCCTCAGTGTTTTTTTTAAATTAATTTTTGCTTGTTTTTGTTGTTGCATTGACTTGTTCTTGTTTTATGGGTTTTGTGTTATTCTTGTTTGTTTTGTTTTGTTTTGGTTTTTTCTTGGATAGCTTTGACCTCGATTTTGGAGAAAATACTCATGAATATACTGGACAGACACGCAGTTCCCTAGAAAATCTGTTGTGTCCTCTTTTTATTTGGCTCTGACCTCCATTTAATTTTACTTACTTTCAGAACTCCACAAAATGTTTCCACCCACTAGACACAAGACAGATTCCAGGAATCCTTCTTCGCAAGGGACTGAAGACAAACGCCAAAAAGACAGAGCATATGTTCACTTTGCTAACAATGACATCAGACTGTCTGATGATCCCAACCTGAAATATACAGATGAAACAAATGCATACACAACAGTATCCACAAGAGGACACTTTACACCTAATCCCAGGATCACAAGTTATAGCATCACACCACCCGGACGACCACACAACTCACCAACACCCAGTGACAGTGTTTGGCCAAGGGAACTTACCTCTGAGAAACCTGTAGGTGGTGTACTTGGGATGCAAGATAGAGGGCAGGATGTGGGTGTACCATTGTCTGCAAGGTCATATGAACTGTCACCTTCTAGGAAAAGGCAATCCTCTCCGAGGCAAACACAAGGGCCTCTAGCTGACAAGATAGGAAAAGGAGACGAAAACAGTGTAAAGGAAACTCCATCACGGGACCTATTCACAAACTCTACAACCATGGTACAGTATATTACGCTACATTTATTCTAGTCACTATGCTATTGTTATTTACATTTATGCTAATATTCTAAACATTATTGTATGTGTATTCTTGTATGTGTATTTTTGAAGTTCTTGTGACATTTTCCCCTTGGCCATGAGTGTGTGTCGTTTTTTCTTTTAAAGTCACAAGGTTGTTAAAATTATTATTGTTCAAATTCCTGTAATTAAGCTGCTTAACAAAACTTGCAATAACTTCTCAGACAGTGTCCTGTTCTTCACAGGGGACCACTGCTGAATCAGAACACGCTCTAGATCAAGGAGGACTTTTAAACAAACTTCTCGACTTAGTAGACAAGTAAGGTTTTCGGGTATACTTGTTGTGCTTTAATTTTATTTTTGGTTTAAATTTTTTCCTAAATGTTTCTCATTTATCATCATATGTAATTTGGCTTATGAGGGATAGAGAAGACACAAATTAAGATTGAAAGTTCCATTTAATTATTTTGAATTAAAAATGCAAACTGTATGGACAAAAAATCAAAATATCAGTTGATAAGAAAATCAATGACTGGAAATTCCTGCTTCTCTGTAACATATTATGCGGATTCAATCTTTAAAGATCGCTCCTACAGTGCCGGATAGAAGTGACCTTACAGGGAACGCTTAGAAAAACGCGTTTCATAAGCGTTCCATTTTGCATTCCCTTTGCATTCCATTTGCATTCCTTAAGCGTTCCATTTTGCTTTCCCTAAGCGTTGCAGTTTAAAATGGAACACGTTCCCTAAGCTTTCCAGTTTCAAATGGAATGTGTTCCATTGAACGCATTCTTGTGCACACTACAGCTGTACATGTACAAGAGTTTGCAGTCTAGAGTGAATCTTGGACAGCTTTGGTGTCCGGCTGCAATATGGGCAAACTCTCGCTTTATGCGAAAAAACGAGTCATAGATTTGCGCCGGCTCAGCAAAAATGTAAGCTATAATAGTAAGGAAAATAAGAGAAGAAGACAATATCACTACGTCCAGACCAGCAGTACGTAAGTCTTTTGAACAAGTTAAGATAGAAACTCAATTTTTTTTTTTTACATAATCATCTGCCAGCACAGTTAGTTGAGCGAGTGGTTATAAAATGTTGTGGACTTCAAAGGTAAAACTAGAGGTGTTACTGCAATTGTGGCACATATATTGAAATTTATTAATGTTGAATGTACCACAAACATGCAAAATCAACTATTGTTTCAAATTCGTATACTGTGGTTCAATAATTCCTTAGAACTTGTGTTGCACAGTTTAAAATGTGATGGGGTTGTGCACATGCAGTCAACAAGAAGAGAATGAACAAAAAAGTTAATGCATAATACATGTATCAATTACAATAGACAAAACATTTTTGACAAAAATGGTGTAATGGCCTGGCAGCATCAGTGACTAAGATATATTAATTTTATGAACACTATCTTTTAAACCAGTGGGTTGTGATGCTGGGGAACATCTTCTACACACAATACTGCTTGTTTTTAGGTAACCTTATTCATTGTTTTTTTTTTGTTTTTGTTTTTTTTGCTATTTGTAATTCATGCAGATATTGGAATGGATCAAAGTCACTGCATCGTAATTCTAAGTTCCAAAGTAAGTTCAGAAAAATATACATGTTCAACCTTCTAACTTTTCAGTGCATTTTTCCAATTCCAGCAAGACCCATGTTGTTTTAATCTGGTTTGGGACCATAGGCACCTAAATAGAAATCAGGACCACAGGCCTAAAATGTTAAAAAATATGGTTTCAGACCCACCTTTGCAGTTCAAGACTACTGCACAGATCCATCTCAGATCCAAACCATTCTACTACAAAGCCTGTTTTCGAAGCCAACCCAGTATTTTCATGTATACATGTATGTACTGCTTTGCTCAATTTGAATGCTCCAAATGGAACTCACAGAAAATGCTCTTGATTGCAGGTCTTGCTCAGAAGCTTCTATCATCTCACCTGCCAGCCACTGTGGACAGCTCACATGTCACACCATCACATGACAGTAACAAACTACAAGCAGAACTGACTGAGAGAACTGCTGAAATATCAAGAATGCGTGACCAAATGTCCGAACAACAGAATGAACTGGAGCAGGTTCGCAGCAATTTAAAAAGTCAGGAGGGTGTCAAGGATTCTCTGGATGCTGCATCACGTGAACTGGTTTGTAAAGAGAGTTATTGTTGTGTTGTTGTTGGAACAATATATGGCCTGACATGTAAGCATGACCAGACGAGCAGGTACATGTACATGTAGGTAACGATGATTGCAATGTTCAGCTATGCTTTATTCCTTTGTTCTGTTCACTTTATTTTGTCAATACTTTTCAGACAACTGTACAGTCAAGACTTGTGGAGTTCCAGGAAGAGAATAATTTGCTGCGTTCTAAAATAACTGCTTTAGAGGTTGCCTCGCATGGAGCCACAGAACAAGAGAAAGTTATAGGTAGGTAACTCTGTCTCACCTTCTTGTATTAACTGCCAGCTCACCCTTAATAAAACATCAAGCACACATAATCAATATTCTAATTAAATAATCTTGATTTATTACAGGAGAGCTTCAGCACAGGAATCTTTCACTGCAGGAGCAAGTCAAAACTCTTACCCAGCAGGTTAAACAACAAAATATCAACTTACAACAATTACAAGAGCTAACAAACATGCTGCAGGAAAGCCACAGGTAATTTTACCACTCCTCCTCATGATTTCATTGCATGGTGAAGTGGTTAGTCCACCTTATTAAATAAATATATGTCTGAGTAACTGTGGGATTTTGGTAATCAACAAGCACTTAATGACTGGCCCCAAGGGAAACAGTCAGTTTGTTTCCCCAAGAACCTCATTGTTTGCCTCGGGAAACAATGAGGTTCCATTTTTTCCTCGGTTCTGATTTGAAAGTGTTAAGTTGCAGCCATGGCTGCAAGTAAATTATTTGCTTGATGCACCACTGACACACAAATTTGCCCTGGCCTTGAATTTCATAAGCTCTTGGTAGTACAAACTCAGTTAGACCTGTCCCAGCCAGAATAGCTCTTGCAGTCGATAAGGCACAGTCAGGCTTCACCGCCACAACAAGGTGATAGCCCAACGTGAGGCCTCATGTGCCACTTGACATAAAGGAGTTGAAGGTGAAATTAAGGTGGACTGTGTGGGGCCCAGAGGGAAGCTATTTTTTAAAAGCATTGGGTAACAGAAAATTGACAAAAATACAGCAGTGTCTCCGTAGTGTAGTGCGTGGACAAAACATTGGTTCCAGTTTTTTTCTTTGCTGTTTGTGGGTAAACTTATGTTTACTGTATTTGGTCAAGAGTGTAAGGACTGGTTATTTCAACGAGGTTAAAGGGGCTACACGAAGAATTTTAGCCCGGTTTGCCTGGCTGACATTTCAGCTCGGCTTCCTGAACAAATCTTAGAAAAACGTTTGCGTTTACATGAAACGAGTTTCAGCCCAGGCTGAATTTCAGCCCAAACTGAAATTTCAGCCCGGTCAAACGGGCTGTAAATGCATTCAAATTTTAGCCCGGGCTGTAAAACGCTTTCCTGCAAATGGCTATCTGACGTCACAGGCCCCCAGCAGCACTGCAACCCATAATATATACCTCATCTTGTAGAGCACATCATGAGCTTTCTACTCAAAGTAAAATCTTTTCAAAATATTGTAACATATCAAAAACTTAAGGAGGGTTGCCCTTGTGCCATGGTGGGGGTGTGACTTTGCTTGTACGTGCAAGGGTTAAGCCACGGTTTTGTTAAACCCCATCTAAAATTCATCTAAATGGTCGGCCCTAAGTGTTTTCTGATTAACGAACGTTCTACCTTTTATGCAGATCACTTGTTTCCACCAATGACCATTTGCTACGAGAGCTGGATGAGACACGACAGCGTCATCAGCATGAAGTACACCAAATGCACTGGAGCTATGATAATCTTAAAAAGACAATGGACTGGCTTCCTAATAGTGCAAAGTAGGGTGATATGGTTATATTTTATTGGCTGTTTTTTGTGGATATAAAAATATGTAAGCTTAACTTTTTTAAAGAAAGTCTAAACTATTTTATTAAATGTATTTATTCAATTGTGCAATCTGGACACTTATTCTTTACTGGTTTCATACAGTTTCCTGCAACATTGAACAAATTTGTTCAATCAGGAAAACCATACAGCTGCAAACTGTTCTGTTAAAGATTTACATGCACTGAATTGTAGCTGAAATTCAACTTTGAAAGGGAGAGAACATACTACAGAACAATAACATTGTTATAGGTTAATCATTTTCGTTTTGTGGTGTCCTTATTTGATCTGTACTCTCCTTTACCTAAATAAGACAAAATAGTTTCCCATACACCGTAGTTTTTCATGTTCATTATGTGAATGCCTGGTAACTTTCCTTTACCAAAATGACTGAATTTGTCTGTCATGAATTATGGCCTTTGTAATCTTTGTATGTGCAGAGAATTCAATATCTTTGCAACAGCAGAACTGCTGCTTTCATATTTTCCTACAATGCTAAACTACTGTAGTTTTTCTTTCTTTTCCATTCGTAATTATACACTTGTGTTTGTTTTTGTTTTTATTTTTTATGTTGCTGTCATTGCGTTGCTGTTGTTGTTTCTTTGTGTATGGTCCTCTGTCACAAAGTTAGGATTTATCTCACATATCTATTTACTTATGGCACTTTTGCTTAACCGGACAAACATCAAGGTCAGAAACATATGTATGAATCTTCCACTGTGCATTTCTTGCCCAGAATAAGTACAATCACTTCCTTTCTTTTGTTCTTTTTACCCACATGTAACATAAGAAAATCAAAGATCCGTAAGCAGGATTCATGATAATAATAAAATTAGAATCACAAAATTAGTACTGCTGTGACACTTATTCATTGAGCCGTAAATTTACCCAACACCAATACTGGAAGAAACAAAGAAATCAAACGAGTCTACTCTGCATTGGAATCTATTTATGGGTGCCCTGTGAACCTCATTGCCAACATCAAAAGAAAGAAGAGAGTTCCACCACCAGTTCCCACACCTCAAGAACACTTGTCGGAATGTTTTTCAAATGGATTGACCCACTGCATACATGTGGATTCGCGACCCTTCCGTACATCAAAGGCCTCACAGAACCACTAACATGGTTGCTCAGACATCATGACATACTAGTCACTAATAAACCAGTAAAAACACCCCAACAAGAATTCCTGCCTCCTAAATTCTGTCTGGAAAAAGAAGACCAATGCAATGTTGTCTACAGAATTCCTGCAGCACATGTTCGTGCAGCTATATTGGCGAAACCGGAAGGTCATTTGACACTAGAAAGAGAGAGCACACTAGAAACGTGAAATTACACACTAAAGGCTCCAATCTTGGTCCAAGAACTGCCAGATTGACTTCGATAATGTGTTAATTATCGACAAAGCTGATTATCGCCACCTTAAGACCCTTGAGTCTTGGCATACTGCAAAAACTGTTGATGCTGACAATAACTCATGCCCACTCCCCAATCAGTATCGCATTCTTTTAAGCAACATTAGTTCTCACACTTTCAGCATTCTTGGAAATGGTGAGACATGACTCTATTTAAAACTTTTGGGGGTCAAAAAGTTTCATTATATGGTGAACTTTGATGAGGACAATGACAAAAAAATGGCAAGTCTCTTACTTGTGATTTTGAGTTTGTCTGGTTAGGTGACAGTCCCTTATAACTACCGGTATACAAAGTCTGGCAATGCAGTTACTTAAAATTATTTCTGTATCTTCATTGCTATTACTATTGCAAAAAGAAATGGTTATCCATAAAACCAGGTGTATTCAAGTGACTAATAAGTAGCTTTTAAGGTTGGTATTTCAGGACATAAAAACTGGCAGGGTTGTATTTTAGTGTAAAAAGAAGAAACATGTTTCATACATCGTGGCTTTTAGTAGACAGTTCTTTCTCAAAATTAATATATGCTTTTTATATTATATTACTATTTATTATTTTTACATCAGCGTGTAAGAAAACTTTACATTAAACCCATTATTTTCAAGTAAGGCTAAGTGGCATTTAGTTCACCAAAAGAACAAAAACCAGTTAACAACTTACAGTGTAAATGCAGATGTACATGTATGTGTACAAGGTCTGTATTTTATTCAGGTTCTGTAGGCTCCACTCCAGGAATTTCACATCATTCACAGGCTCGATTCCACGAAGAAACACAAGACAACTACTTAGGTTTTACATTCCATACAAGATGGCTTTTCAAAACGAGAAGCCAGCTCTCAAAGCAGTCTGCCAAGGGAAATTTGGCTGTTGTGCTGCTAAGTTGTACAGGTATACCTGGCTGAATGAGCCTGCTTACAGGCTAAAGGCACAATACAGTAGCCTAGTGGAAGACCACTGAGTTTTGATCTGAAGGAATAATCAGGTGGTTCTTCTGTTCTGCTTTCTATTTACACTGTAAATATGATACCATTCCACATTGTTTCTCCATACACTAGCTGGTGCATGAATAAGCACCAGTAAAAAACAATGAAAACCTAACAAAATGCAGGGAGGGAGGGGGGCACGTTAAGGGGCTCTTTGGTGGAGTGGGTAGGGCATCAGACTTCACAACGAAGGGCCTGGCCCCTGTTATTGTGTTGCTTCCTTTACTAAGACAGGGCTTTTTTGGTTTTGTGGGCCGCGGGGAGGGGGCGGATTCTGCACCACCTCCTTGACTCTGAGAATATTAAAGCTGTGACAATGACACTTAAAGAGCAGATTGTACAACCAAAAGTGTTTCCTTTGAGGTCCACAACATGAGGTGATGATGTCATATGACATAAATACATAATGTTCTCAAATGGTGGCCATCTTGGATTTCTTGATTTTTCCTAAAACCTCTGAATGCACCAAAATTGAACCAAAAAAATGATCTACATACGTAAAATTTACGGCAAGAAAGTTGTATGTTTTTTATTAAAAAGAGGAAAATTTACAAATTCTGAAAAAAAAAGCGTGTTAAAATGTGGTTGCCATGGTAAGCTCAAATTTGATGAAAAAGGACTAGCTACACCAAACTGATCCTAGATAAATTTTAGGTAAAGTCACAAAGTTTGACACCTTTAGCTGTCATATTAAAAAGTTATATATGTCCAAAGTCCACAATATGGCAGAATCCCCCCCCCCCCACCCCCACCCCGGAAATCCCCCGGAAATCTGAATAGAGATAAACAAGAAAATTTACTCCATGTTGTCTCTTTTCACCCAGGTGTACTAATGGGCATTGGTATTACATACTACTAAGGTTAACCAAGCAATGGACTAGCATCCATCCAGGGATTCCTCATGCTACTGTAATCTGCATTGGTTAAGCTCTAACTAGGTAGGCCGCCTGTGACTGGTGTGTGGCTTTACCTTACCTTTACCCTTTGGTGAACTGGTATCCCAGCCAGGGTTTGGGGGGGGGGAGGAAGTTGTAATGCTAGATACTTCATGCTATAGATGATAGATTAAGCTGTGATCATGTGGGCTGTTTGTGGCCCTAGAGTGACCTCAGCTACCACAAAATCGCAGTTATGAGCTCTGGGGGTGAGGTGGGGGGGGGGGGGGGGGTAAAGTCACACACAAACCATGCCGGAGCTTAGCCCGGCTTCTGTAGCATGAAGCAACTGAGAATATTGCTACTCCCCCCTGGATGGGATCCTAGTCCATCGCAGGGATGAGCTCTGGACTTATACTGATCTTATAGAAATAAGGAGGAAAGAACATCGGCCTGACGTTTCATCCTGGCCACCCAAAGCTAAAGACATATTAATAGATTCTCTGGACTAGAAAGTGAGCCCGTTTTGAAGTGTTACTAAAAACTTTAAAACTCCACTCATTATCAGAAAAATCCTGGATCAAGAGTGCAAACACAACTATTTATAGTGCTGTTTACTAACAGACTTTTTTTAGAACATAACATGCACAGAGAACCAGGGCAATGAATAACAACCTGTTTTTGTAAGTCCATTCATGCGAGACAACAAGTCCAATGTGTTGGCGGGTGTGCTTTAGGTATCAAATATTTTTTTTAATAAAGCACAGTTATTAGCTTTGAAATATCAAGGTTTGGTTTCTTTTCATTCCTTAATTCAAAATGTTCTCAGGAAAGAACTAAAGGGAATTATGTGAGAGCAAATCAGAATTATCTGATTGATCTGGTTACATTATGTTTCAAACCATAAAAAAAAAATAAAAATAAAAGAATGAAGCTCTGGCATAGTTTTAATGACTTTATTGTCTCGGTGTATAAATTATTGAAAACTTTACAGTGAAGCACTTAGCACATTTAAGCAAAATCAGTTAAAAACTGCCTAATAATATAATAAATATGCCTGTTAGCAACACACAGATTCAACCTACATTTTATAGCCCTTATACTTATAAAAGTTTGTTTTGGAACAGTAGTGAACCTTACATTAAGAGTTTACATTACAAAACTTAAACATGATCAAGTTCTTACCAAAAAACACTTTTTAGAGTGCACTCAGATATATGTTTTACTGTCCCAGTTAATGTGTTTTATCATAAGTATCCTTTCCCTTGTAACCTCCCACATAGCCTTCAGCAGCCTTTTCATCAAAGTCTTTACGACCCTCCAGGCCCTTGCCTTTTCCACTATCATCAAACCGCTCCTTGTGAGATCCAGTGTACTTTGAGGTGTCAGTCATTCGATCAACACCACCTGTCTTGCTTTGTTTCTGCCAACAAAGAAAACAAATAATTTAAGCAACTCTGTTACATACAGGTCGCAAACCTGGTCTCTTTCATACCCAGAAACAAAAACACAAATTGCATTTCATTCCTCTCCAAGAGCTACAGAACAAAGGATGGTAAATGGCTCCCCAGGAAGGGGGGATACTTGAGTAGGTTTTGGGTAGGTGTGTGCTGCCCAGGCCTCCAAAATTAGACCCTGTTTTAGAAGGGTTTTGCATTCAAAGTGATACCCTGTTCTAGAAATAGGCAATGTTTTAATGCCGTACCCCATTCTAGATATTTACTAAATTTCACAACTCTGTTTTAGAAAAGTTATTTCTTTGTTTGTTTGACTCATACCTCCGAAATGCAACTGTTTCTACGTAAACCTGGTTGTGTTATTTTCCCCATTAGTTAATTAGTCATTCATTTACAGTGTATTTCCCTATAAGTAATAAAAAATTGCTGCTTTTGTGCGTTTGCAATATTACATCCCTTTCTAGAAAATGTCTCGAATATGAATGCCCCATTTTAGATCAGGAGTCCCAAATCACGACCTCATTGGGCGGCACATACCCGTGTAGGTATTATGAGGGAGCACCCCCACCACCATGTTCCACACACAGTCAATAAGAGGACAAACGCAAGCCAAACCAGAGCAAATGTCAGCCGATTCTTTTTTCCTGGACATGAATCCAGTCTCAAAAGAGTAGAGAAAATTGAGCCAAATTACTTAAACTCACTTCAGATTTAGTTAAGACATCTCTACATAAAATATTGAAATAAACAAAGAATAAATAAGTTTTGGTACTGTGACAACCAAACCCTTGACTTCAAAAAAAGACTTTGGACATTTTTTCCCTTCAATTTCTGGTACATGTAGTTCTAAAATGAGATTCTAGCATGTGACCATTTAAGTGAAATCTTTAACTGATCTTGCAACAGTCTTAAGAGAAAAAGAACAAAACAATGAGACCCAAGGTTTCATCAAAAGGAATCTTCACTCCTGGCCCCAGTTGTTCAAAAGTTGGATAGCGCTATCCACCGGATAAATCTCAATCCAGTGGACAACGCAATTGGTTTCCCTAACACTTATCCACTGGATGGTGATTTATCCGGTGGATAGTGCTATCCAACTTTTGAACAACTGGGGCCTGCCCTGAAAGGATCAAGGCCCAGGCATATATTTCGCTGGTCAGACCCACAGTGGAATATGCGTGTACATCATGGGACCCTTATAGAAAATACCAAATTGACCTACTCGAGCAAGTTCAGAGGCGGGCTGCTCGTTTTGTAACTAGTACCTACTCAAGAGAAGAAGGGTGTGTCACTCAAGCATTGAACCATCTCAACTGGCTGCCATTACAACACAGAAGACAGATAGCCAGACTATGCATGCTTTACAAATCCCTTAACCAACAAGCGGATGTGACTATTCCAACTTACGTCCAAAACCAGAGCCTTCTTTGTACCCATCGCGCCCACCCCCTCAAGTTTATTCCACTTCAAGCATCATGTGATGCGTATAAGTTTAGTTTTTGGCCGAGGACGATCAATGATTGGAACAACTTGCCCGCTGAAATAATTACATCTGACTCACTGAGTCAATTTAAGTCAGCTTTGAACATGCAGAACATGACATCATAATTTTTTATTATTAGTAGTATTGTTTATTTGATTTATTTTGATATCACTTGCAAACTGTCCTAATAAGGATTTTGGAAGTTATAGATGTAGATGTAGATGTAGGGTTCACTGTTAAACTTATCAAAGGGCCACAGACACAGAGTCCAAATTTCACAGCTGCTCTACCATTGTTGTTATGCTGGAATGACTTGTCAACCAAAAACAATCAGAAGCCCTACTTTTTAGTCAACACTGTAGACACTAGTCCTTGAAAGCTTAAAGACTCTCGACATTCCTTTTAAGGAGTTAAAATTGTTATACTGCAACAACTAGGTAGCAATAGCCACCTCACCACCCCCCTCTTGAGTTTTCCCCCAAATGATAGTGTAGCCCTTTCAGCACCCTCAGTTGAAATTATTGTCCTCTGTACCTGTGCTTGACTTTGAATGTGGTTGGGTTAAAAAGCTGGAAACCAAAACAAACTTTTCCTATTTCACTAACAATACAATTGTGGACCCCACCCACTGTGTATTATTGACAAAGTTGAGTAAATAGACTAGGCTGTTATCAAAGACCCCAATTAGTTTACCCTAGGTGTCAAGTTAGTTTTGGACGTTGCTTACTCCATCGCTTTCAGCTAAGAAAAAACACTCGTCCGTTTTCTTCTTTTTTATTTCCCTGAGGTCTCCCCATAGCAAAGTACAATTACGTGCAAATACCGTAAGCAACCCGGGAATTTGAATTAAGTTTAAGCGAGAACATTCTAATTATGTTAGTGATTGTTATCAGTGTATTTCTATGCTCCAAACCCAGCAAGGAGGAAATTGTGTTGGCTATCGTTCATCTCTCATCCGTAGCACAACAGATAGGTATACAAAGACAGTTTTTACAGGTAACATAACTGCAACACCCTGGCGTCGATTGGTGCGAATGTTTATAACAAATGTACGTGACAACAAAGTCCTGCATAGGGTGACAAGCTAAATATCTCACCGTGGCTCCAACTGCAACAGGACCTTTACCAGCACACATTTTGTCGATCAGCTTCTGAACGTCGTCTTTGTTCCCGTACTTTTTCTCTGCGCACAGTGCTAAGGCCTTCTTGAATTGATCGAAATTGATCTTCCGTTCTGTTTTGCTGCAAAGATGAAACATACATTAAATTCAGAGTTACGATCTTTATTTTATTTAAAGTATTCCTCACTGCGAACAAAATTGAAAACGAAAGCTATCCTTACCCCTTGACTTCAGGTCTGTTAAAAATAATATCCGTGTCAGTTGAAGTAAATTTTTTGTCGTACAATTTAAGATCACGAAATAGTTTGCCGAATTTCGCGTTGTCCATCAGAGGTTGAGCATCCTTGCTTCCAGCTCCAAAAGCACAGAATGATTTGAACACTGACTTGAGGTCTTCGTCGGACATTTTAAGGTCAACTGGCTGCTCAAGTTTCGCAAAAGTAAGAGGTTATTTCTGCACAAATACACTGCAAGTTTATGAAGCAGCCGTAAGAAGTCACCTGGCTTAAGCCTGGAAGGTTCGCGTCTCTATGGAACAAAAGAAATGAACAGCAATTGGTCCGTCACGAAATTGCAATGATGCCATAGTTACGGGTTAAACAATCTCATCAGAGACGAAAACATTAAGGAGAATAAACATTATTAAGCCTTACTCCTAAAAGGAATGACGGATACCAATATTTTTATAGTATATCATGTTTTCAGATCGCCATTTTTCACATTCACATTTCAAAGCTAAACTTATCACGATAACATTAGAATTCCAGAATTTGCAACGTAGGAACAAATTTGCATTTTTCGTCGAATGTCACGCATTTACAACATTTCGTTACATTTTAAGCAGCACCATCTCAGGTTGTGGGACGACAGATAAAATTGAGTCACAGCTAATAAATCATCATAACTTATTTGCTGAAAATATCCACAGATACAAAAAAAAACGGTTATACGTCATACCGAATTTCTCAATTGTAAAACTTTGACTTATGATCATTGGTTTACAGGCTAAAGTTTGAAAGGATAAAAGGAACCAGTGTTCCAAAAGGTTAAAAATATACTTAAAAACGAAGTTTCAATTTTGAGCTGAAGAACTATAAAAACGCCAAGTTAAATCACATAGATTTTGGCCTCTGACCATTACTTAGAAGCACAGTTACTCGAGGGACTGGTTATGAAACCTTGCAAGTTTCAAAGGCTATAGCAAAGGTGCTGCAATTTATGTTGAAAGTACTACAACCGTGCACAATCTTTTGTTTTACGTTCGCACACTATGGCTGAATAACTCAACAGTGAAATTTTTATTGGTTAGTTGCTCGTACAAAATTCAAAACCTGTTGTTGTTTGTGCACGGTCAAGGCTAAAAACGGTAACAAAAACATAAAACAAAGGACTTTGCTGAGCTTCATAACCAGATTCTTTTATTAGCTATGTTAGAAGGTAGCCATTGCGCTCCCTTCCACTTTTCGCTCACTTTCTGCTGGTCTTGCAACCGCTCCCCATAAACAGCCGCCTAAATGAACTCCCGATTTGAATATATTGAGGAAAACACTGTATTATGAAACTCGAAAGCACCCGTCTTTTCGTCTAGTAAAAAATGAACTGAAGAGTTATCTTGCTGTGATTATGAAGTTTCTCCCGTTTATTTTCCATATCAAGTCGTTCCTTATTTATTTAGAAATATAATGTAAATATTGTCATATTGAAACAGCTAAAGCCATGCCAATTTAATTAACCCAACAGAACTCAAGACAATAATGAATACAAATTATATACAGTGGAATTCCGATTTTTCGAACCTCCAAGGGAAATGGAAGAAAAATCGAAGGTGGCATCAAATCAGACCTGTTTTACCGTGGAATGGTTTTATCCAAGAAGATCCAAGAAGGCAGACAACAACGGTATATCGCTCTTGTTAATGTCTGAACCATC
The DNA here is from genome assembly GCA_964030785.1 of Siderastrea siderea. Taxonomy (NCBI): domain Eukaryota; kingdom Metazoa; phylum Cnidaria; class Anthozoa; order Scleractinia; family Rhizangiidae; genus Siderastrea; species Siderastrea siderea. Next base: position 38,593,851 of record OZ034969.1, read on the forward strand.
TTTCTTTACCAACAAAACGTACATTTAAAACAAAACGAAGATAAATTTAGGCAGAACAAAAACCAGTATTGTACTGATACATGTGTTTGTAATTTTGCGCGGACCCTTGACTGCATTTCCTTCCCCTTACTGTATCGGGAAAAAAGTACCCTGTACTCAGCGCCACGGTTTAAAGGAACAGCAAAATTTATTAATGTGCTACGGCAAGAGCTTGAAAAATGCAACTAAACGAAGGAACTTTGATCGTGTACAGTAATTCAAGACCCTCGATTGTGTAACAACGGCGTTGTATTTTCTTCAAGATGACTTCAATGACAGGTTTGTCAGTTGCTTTGTAATAAAAAAAAAGCATGAAAACACCTTCTCTGGAACTTGTTAATTGCATTCAGGTGTGTATGTCGCTAAAACCGGTTTTTGTTGGTTCCTGAGTTTTCAAAGTTAGAGATCGAATGTAAATTTTTGAAAGGAAGAAAGAATTAGTTGGAAATATCGGGAGTGACGAAAAATCGAGCATTCGAAAGATCGGGTGTAAAATTACAGTGTTTGACTGAAGCAAATCCAAGGGGAAACACTTTCGGTTCGAAGAATCGGGAGTTTCGAATAATCGAGTATTCGAAAAATCGGGATTCCACTGTAATTACTAACATCCCAAATTTCAAACTTACTCGGTCTGTTTAAGTCTCTCTAAACCCAGTCAGGAGCCATAACCTTTGATTGTAAGTACTGGGTTATGGTCCTACCCTATTCCTCGGGTTAGCATTTTTCCTTATTGTGTTCCTTGTACTGCATACACAAACTTCACATACACCTGTTACTTAAATCTGAAAACACTGAAAACAAATAATTTGCAATATTGAGAAACCCAGTATGTGCAACACTTGCTGTTACCTCTCGCACGAGAGATCATTAAATACAAATGGGCTTGGCAGAGGAATTGTAGTGTAAATATGCGTTCTGCTGTGTTCTTTTCGTTTAACAAAAATTTCCCTCAAGTTAACATATACCTCCATATATATATACTACATCGTCAGGCCCTTGCCAAACGGAATCGCAAGTTATCGCAACTTGCGACTCCGTTTGACCGTCACTTGCGTGTACTTGCGATGGCTAACGATGACTTGCGTTCACTTTCATCGAGCTCAAATTTGCGCGCGAGTGAACGCAAGTTTTTCACCGTTTGGCCACTCAATGTAAGTCGACTCCAGTTGGTCTCAGTATTGTTTTTCTTGATACGGGCGTGCGAAAGGCTGTACTGAAATGGCTTTTGTAAATTGCATTGAAGTTGCGTCTACTGGTAAGTCCGTTTGGCCACCCATCGCAAGTCTGTGTACGTAATTTGAGATTTCTAAACTTGTGTTGATTTATCCCACCTCAGTAGGCGCGTTACCTCCCCTACCCAGATTAACCCACCTCCATGTAAACAGGTCCTATAGCGGCTTTCAATTGAGTATCGAAAGTAGGCTTGGATAAATTCTGCAGGCAGAATTTCGGGCAGAATAAGCGATTTTTGAGGCGAGCATTCTGCCAGCAGAATAAGGCATTTTCGAGCAGAATTTGAGCAGAATAACGGAAATCATTGACACTAATGATATGCATAACAGTTGTAAGAAAAATTGAAAACTAAATACAATACAAATGGAAAATACCTTGTCATTGATGTGATTATTAGCTAAAACACACTCACACGATTCACTGTTTCGTTTACATATGAACTAAAGTAAGATGAATTACAATTTTGCTACGCATATTGGATATCTAATTAGTATTTAGGGGTTAGGCCCGGGCTCCCTTCCATATTTGCGAAAATGCATAAGCCCCGTAGGGCCGGAAATTTTTCAACTTCCGAGCAGAATTCGAGCAGAATAAGGGTGCCCGAGCAGAATTTCGAGCGAAATACCGTATTTACTCGAGTAAGCGCCGCGGCGCTCTTTAAATTTTTAGTGTTTCAGATGCGGCGGTTATTCGGGGGCGGCGCTTACTTGATATTTGTAAACGATAGCAAGCAAATGTTCACAAAGAAAAAATAATGATATATACCCACTTCGAACTGAAAAACGTGATAACACAGGAAAATAAATTTCGGAGGCTGGATTAGATTGACTTAGTTTGGCTCCTCCAACACTGATTCAGTCTGATCATGCTTCGATTAGGCGCCGCATTGTTGTGAATGAATGCGGCGCTTATTCGAGAGCGGCGCTCTTTAATATTTTTGCTCTCATTTGCGGTTGCTTAATTGAGGGCGGCGCTTAATCGGGGGCGGCACTTAATCGAGTAAATACAGTAAGCGATTTTTACGAGCACTGCCGGCAGGGAGAATAAGCCATTTTACGAGCAGAATTTATCCAAGCCTAGTCGAAAGTCACTGTTCTGCTTTACAGCGAACTGCAATTGGTTTAAAAAAAATATCGCGCCACTTTCTCGACCAATCAGAAGTAAAACCAAAACCAATCATAGCTTGCTCACACGCGTTTTCCCGCGCTCAGCGCCGGTTACGTGTATTTACTTCGAGTTCTGATTGGTTTCTTTGTATGACACTCGGACACTTGGAAAACGGTCTAGCCAAAAACCTTGAGCTTATAAATACAAGTTTTCCTAGACTATCTTCCCCACCATTAGCTTGGAAGTAGAGGGAGTAGTGTGTAGTTATCGCATTTTTCCTTTTTTATTATTGTAAAAGCTTAGCAGCAGCGAAAACAAAAACAAAAACGACTAAGTCAAGAATGTACATGTGGTAAAGAGGACAAACGCTTTGCCAGCCGAAGAAGATGGCCTGCAGTATTAAAATTAGAGTCAGCAAGCAATTCCAGCACCATTAACTAGGGAAGAAATAATTGAAACTGGGTCAGGAAGGTATTAATTCCTGAAGCAAGAGTCATATTCCCCGATTATATTATGGCTCCTTGTTTAGGATAAGTCTTGTTTTAAAATAAGTGATCAATGAAGTTAGAAAATGCAACTAAGTATGTTTTGCGTAAGGTTGTAAACAATGTGAAATTGGCTGTACGTGAATGCAAGCCGACCGGCCCCACCACGGCCAACGCCACCACTCGGAAAAAAAGGAAAAAAAAATAAACGAAAACCTCCGAGGTTACATTGCGGAAACTGCTAAGAACGACTCGGCAGCGGTTTGCACTGTCGAAATAATAAACCATTTTATTTCACTCAACCTCGTCGAACAACTCAAATTCATCAAATTATCGTTATTTTTTAAATATAACGCAAATTCCATGTAAATGTTCCAATGCGCTATACAATTCAACTAGATGAGATTGGTGAGAATGGAAGCAAAAAAGTAAATGGCGCATGACACCTGCTATCTGTCTATTCATGTTCTCAGCCCGCCCTCGCGAATAGGCCACACCCTAACACCGGGAACCACATTTCCTACTCTTTACAAACAGTGATGTGTGTTCTTGCTACTAATTTAGTGCGAGGTGAAGGACCTAAGGCAGTGCCCAACAAATTATGTACAGTAGAACACCAAACACCTTGCAGCCACTTCGTTGGTAGTTTCTTCTTTAGTCTTTGTTGATGTAATTTCGGTGTGTGTGACTCAACATTACAATTTAAGCACCATGAACTGAAGATTCCTCCATAATCCACAATGGTACCAAGAGAATTACTGTGTTCACTTTCTGGTTATTTACTGTTACATCAGATATTTGTGTTTTTCTCACGTGACACCCCCACCGCGAATTAAAAACCTCCTGGTTTCGAAAAACTCAAAATGCAAGTTAAATGGCTTATAGGAGTGGGCGAGTTTGATTTCTTCGTGCGTTTGGTACGTGCAAACGTCTTTTAAATATCTTGTGTCATTATATCTTACGCTTACTGGAACTGAAACTAAGGGTCAACCATTTATATTCTGGAGGGGAGTGGGGGGATTTGGAAAAAAAATGTCCTGCAAGTACATATACGTAAGAAAAATATTCCTGCACAAGACCATTGTCCAAAAAAAAATTGACGCACGTACAGTGGACTGGAAACAAATTCTGGTAAGATGTTCCATGAGTTGACACATTGATCGTTATAAGCAGACTTTAAAAATATTTTAGCATCTGGACTTGGGTAAGAGGGATTCATAGTACGATAATGTGTCCCCCTCAGATGGCTTTTTCTTTACATTTATGGCGCCTGTGGTTACCAATCTTGACACATTTTTTCTGAAGTTCAAGATCACGGCTGGTGTTTGAAGAATGCCAGAGAAGCTGTTGGAACAAGAAGTAAGCTTTATTAAATATCTATTTGATAGAAATATGGAAAGATAAAGTTCTTTATATTATTGATAAAAATTATTTCAACTGTAGACAACTTGTTATTTTGCAAACACTGTAAAACTGATCTTCAGTCTTTAATAGTCAGATAGACACTTGTAAAAGAACATGTTTATTACACTTAATATCTAATCCAAGAAAAAGGTCCTTTATTTTAATACAGTGATATACAGCTATTTCCATTAACGTTGTCAGATGAAAGGTTTAAGCCTCCGCAACAAGACTGCAGGGTAATATGGGATTTTTATGCCTAAGTTCACCAAAATCAGCAGTACCTTGCTTGCCGTACAATGCCAAAGTATATGGAAGAGTTTTTAAAGCATCAAAATTAAACAAAAAGCCTGAAAGAATTATTTTCAGGTACATTTTTCGTTTAAAAAATAATTTTTAATCCCACCCATCTTTTTGTTTACCGGGTTAAAATACGTGGACGGATATACACGTGGAGCACGTGCATGGTATGTAAATTAGCAGTAGGAAAAATAGCATCATGAAAAATATGGAACATGAATTTTTGCACTTCATGCCAAGAACAAATAACTGAAAATGGAAAGCCAAATCAGGATTGCCGCTTACAATAATCGGTTGGTGCATATTTACTTGTACTAAGCAATTCAAAGTTCCTGACCAACCTCTGACAATCGTTAAACTAAGTCTGATTAGCAACTACCCACACTACCCTTCGGTCTTGTCGCGTAAGCTTGAGTTGATCCGACAACCTTAATTGAAATAGCTGTATAAAAAATACACAGGCCTGCGCGACTCTCGCGCATGTGTATTAGTCATTCTCATAGTTTTGATCTTACGCGTGTCTTTGAGAAACATACCCCTTTGTGTATGATAATAAAGGAGTTTCTTTGAATATTTCTTTGAGCA